>BQNB010079792.1:0-30133 GCA_026074375.1 Tanacetum coccineum | reverse complement strand
TACATACGAATATTAATCCGAAATCGATTCGCAAAAAAATTATGCCCCGCAGCAACGCGCGGGGTATCTTGCTTGTTGAGTCATAATTACAAGAATATTGTGAATTGATGCGATTGTATTAAAAGAATGATCCTTTAGTTTGAAGTGCAATGAATTATCCTTATAAACGAGGCGTTTTAACCCGTGCGTTGCATCGGGCTAAGTCTGTAGGCAAAATTGGATTTTTAAGCTACTTTCTTCCATTTGAGCACTGTATCAAACAACTGATGTACATAATTTTTATAAAACGTTTTAACTTTGAACAAACTTATTTGTTGAGGACATTATTAGTTTTGGCTGTTTCAGCATATGACCACAAGAACGGTTTGCTTACCAATCGAATAAACTGGTCGTCATGTCTCTGGTCCGTTAATGTAACGGATTTTGTATTTTAGGATTGTTTTATTCTTAAAATATAATTGCAAGGGGTTTAGTTTGTGTAAAATCTTTGGGTGTTAATGATGTGAAACATAATATGAATTCCTATCTCGGTGGTTGGGTTTGAAAGACGGTTTGCATTACATTGCTTTACACCGGTTTGTGTTCACATGGACTTGGACCCCATACAATTCCTAATTCGATAACCAAACTGTTAGAATGTGGTAGTTGGATTAGCCACATACGATTAGAAGTGTGTGAGCCTATTGGGGGCACACACAAAAAACATTTAGAGCACGTTTGTTACTTCACGGAAAGGTTCGAAACATACCGTTTGGACACAAAATGATTTAGACAGGATCCTATGGTTGTCTTAAATGGGAAGCCACCTGAGATTAGGATTCATTGAGATTGTCTAGATTCATTTCTTGGAGATAAAGGTTAAGGGAGAATTGTGATAAGTATCAAAGAGCTAATGAAAAGTATAATACTTGAAGGTTTCAAGGCTTATCATTAAAAGGGTCCATGAGGTATAAATATATCCTCACCCTCCACTCTTGAGGCGTGACATAATTCACAAGAAAACATTGAATACTTGTTTCTTTTCCTCTCCACAATACAGCCGAATATTTATTAACCTTTACTAAGGTTTTTTTTAGTTTTCGGTTCTCACTTTTTTTCCTTGCTCTAAATTCGACAAACCTTACAAGGGTTTTAGTGTAGCTCGTGATACTTCACAAGGTCGAAGGAAGCAAGGTTTCGGTTTAGTTTCAGTTGGTACAACAATTGTTGTTTGTGACGTGAAGTATAGGACTAGCATCCGGGCGTGCTTGTTTACGTGTTTGTGTGAGCACTGGTAGAGGTGACAACTTAGTCACTGGTTTTCTCATTCTTGGTTTATTTGATTTGCTGGTGACGACGAGGGTATGTTCCTATTTATTTTACATGTCCTTTAAATGTGTTTTATATGTATGTTAATTATTGTACTAGACTAGATCCATATCCGCTGCGTACTCGTATGAGTTAATGGTTAACTTGATTGTTAAATTCCAACAATATGTACCAATAAAATTGCATCAAGTTTTCTTTTTCTTATTGGCACATCCAATAATCAAGTTACACATGCGTATGTGGATTTCTTTTTGTAAAAATGGTGTGCATTTAGAAGAGTTTGTGGACAAAAACTACCATCAGCCAAAGTGGTAATCTAAACAACCAAGTTCACGCCTGATTCTCACCTGAACATTCATCGATGACACTCAATCGATACAATCCATCCTCAGTGTACCCATTCCCCACGATCTGCTGATCGTCCTTAACATAGCATCCCTCATCATCAAAGCCCAAGCTAAATCCCATCTCCATAAGCTTGTTAACAGATATGCAACACTTGATGATTGCAGGCATATGGAAAACATTTTTAAGAGTCAAAACTTTCCCAGTTATGGAGATCTTGACCCTTATTCTTCAAAGAAGGGTTCGTATGTCCGAAACATTTAGATATCATAAACAGTGTGAGGAGCTCCAAATTATTAATGTGTGTTTTGCAGATGATCTGTTTATATTTACCTCATGGATGTGAATTAGCATATGTGTATTAAGGCAGCCCTTGATGAGTTTAAAAGTTTCAAGCCAGATTTCCTACATTCCAAAGATAACGGCTTCGTTTCAATGTCTGAATCATGTCAAGCGCTATTCTTAATTTCATATCATGCCTATGTTGAAGGTGAGCTCCATTACTACCTGTTTCCATTATTTCATCTCGCTGTGAATAATTTTGCAAAGTCCTTGTTGAAAGCCACAACAATTGAGATTGGAAAAAACAGTCTTTGTCTATTCGAGAAGGCTCCAACATTGAATCAGTTCATTTCTACCATGCTAGTTTATTGGGCGTCAGCTTTATCATTCCCCTAGATTGTTAGTGATATCCAATTATTCTGGGTTTCCTATGGTGTAATGTGAATACAAGCGTGTAAGCAAAAGTGCTTGATATATTTGCCTCCTTAAAAAAGAAAGATGTCTTGGATTACGTACCTTGAGTGTCAATCTTCCCTAATGACAACACATAATGGAATCTGTCTCTAATAGAGTTCGTTGTGGGTTCGTTGGATCATAACATACAACTTAAGGACGCACCATATGGTAAGTCCAAACCTAAAGCGAATATGATTATGATGGCGAAAACTTCTACAGCTTAGAGAACTATGTAAAACCATTTTTTGGTGATGTATTGGAAACGGTATGAACACCTCTTCTTTGTACACACTGAGTACGCATTGCCCTCGTGAGCAAACCTTCTGTCCCCTAGAACATAACGAGGGAAGGGTATCATACATACTGTGAGTCCTGACTTGATTGTAAAAGCCTTGGAATTGGGCCCACGTGCCATTTGCAAAGCTCCTAACCTAGGTCTGGTGCCAACCCCTAACACTTACTGCTTCAAGTCAAGATGCAAAGTGCAGTATACAAATGGTACTATGACATATTTTAACGGTAAATGTCGTGAAGCGCAAGACCCGAGGAATGAAGCCCCATGGTTTCTATTGTTGTTTACGCAGTCATTCCTCCGCCACATTACCATTATGGCTTATAACAGAAAGTATGAAGACGCAAGAAATCTAAGGCATGGGAAACGTTGATCCATACAACTGACATTTGACCCAGGTACGGTTTTCGTTTTATGTGTACTCAGCTATTCACACGAACCCTTTTTGATGCTCGTATTCGTCTAAAGTGTGGAGTTTTAATTCGTGTCTTGGACATGGACGTGGTTCCCCAGTTCCTGAGAATATAATTGCTGGTTTCAACCTTGCAAACAAGCGAACTTTCAAAACAGTGTCAAGATCCTCATCGCAGCTGCTCAACTACTTTATATGTTGAACGGAATAACAGGCGTTTAAACGAACTAGAAGATCTCCGGGGAATATTTAAGAAACTCATTGTTATCATTTAGAAGAGTTTGTGGACAAAAACTACCATCAGCCAAAGTGGTAATCTAAACAACCAAGTTCACGCCTGATTCTCACCTGAACGTTCATCGATGACACTCAATCGATACAATCCATCCTCAGTGTACCCATTCCCCACGATCTGCTGATCGTCCTTAACATAGCATCCCTCATCATCAAAGCCCAAGCTAAATCCCATCTCCATAAGCTTGTTAACAGATATGCAACACTTGATGATTGCAGGCATATGGAAAACATTTTTAAGAGTCAAAACTTTCCCAGTTGTCAACCGAAGCTTCACTGTTCCAAACCCGACCACATCAACATGACTATTGTTTTCCAGAACCACCTCATGACCAGTCACTGGTTGGTAGTCGATAAACATGTCCCTCGAGTTACAAACATGAACTGTGCACCTAGTAAGCAAGTACCACCCTCGAGCCCTCGCTTTGGTCAACTCTGGGTGTTCATTGAAAATCAACAAGCCTATTGTTTCATGATGCACTACTTTGGCAATTTGGGGTTCTTTCATGAAGTTCATCCGATACAATCAGTCCACCTTGTACCCTTTTCCAATGACCACGTGACCCTGCTTGACCAAACATTCCCCGCCCCCAAAATACGTGCTGATTCCCATATCAACAAGTTTGCTAACCGATAAGACGTTGCAACTGATTGTGGGTACACAATGAACTTCTGGAAGAGTAAATGCTTCGCTTGTGGTGAAGTGAGGGGCCTTTGTACTAATCCCTGGTACATCTGCATGATCATTGTTGTCCAAATTAACCTCGTGATCGATCATTGGGTTGTAGTCAGCACCTCGATCTTCATCCACGACACTCAACCGATACAATTCGTCCTCGACGTATCCATTTCCCACTATCTCATGACCCTTCTTAATGTCACAGCCCTCACCCCAAAAGCCCACAATAAATCCCATGTTAGTAAGTTTTCTAACAGATATGCAACACTTGATGATTTCGGGTATATGAAAAACATTTTCAAGAGTCAAAACCTTCCCACTAGTCAGCTGAAGTTTCACAGTTCCAAACCCGACTACATCAACATGACTATTGTTTTCCAAAACCACCTCATGACCTGTCACAGGTTGGTAGTCAGCAAACATATCCCTCGAGTTACAAACATGGACCGTGCACCTAGTAAGCAAGTACCACCCTCGAGCTCTAGCTTTGGTCAACTCTGGGAGTTCATTGGCAACCAATAAGCCTATTGTTTCATCGTGCACCACTTTCTTAACCGTACCTTCTTCCAATAAGCTCAACCGATACACTCCATCCTCTGTGTAACCTTTACCTATGACCTCATGGCTATTCTTAATGACACATCCCCCACACCCGAAAGACATGTTGTATCCAAGATCATCGAGTTTGGAGACAGATATAAGGCATTTACTGATTTTGGGTATATGAAGAACATTTGAAAGAGTCATAACCTTGCCCGTGCTGAAGCGAAGCACCACTGTACCAATCCCAGCTACATCAACATGATCATTGTTGTCCAAAATCACCTGGTGATCTTTCATTGGGTTGTAGTCCACAAACATGTCCCTAGAGTAGCAAACGTGCGCTGTGCATCTAGAAAACAAGTACCAGCCTTCAGCCTTCTTGTTGGATCGAGTCCCCGAGCCTATTGTTTCCTTGAGCACCACTTTCACAGTTTGAGATTTTTTGTCTTTGCATTCCCGAGCATAATGTCCTGTCTCCCCACACACGTGACACTTCCTGGTCGCGTCCTGAAGCACCTCTTTCAAAGAGTCAGACTTTCTTTCTTTGCAGTCGCGAGCATAGTGTCCTGTGTCCCCACACACATGACACTTCCCAGCCCTCTTGGCCTTGGAAGCTTTGTTCGTGGAATGTGGCATGTTCATTCAACCTGATTAAAACAAGAAAAGTATGAGAAATGAATATTTAATTTGCAATTTGAGGAACATTGAATCAATCATGATCGATGTCATTGCATACAAGGGTAACTTATACCCGGTATAAAAACACAAGTCTAGCAGCGATTTTTGCGTCATATGACCGTTTCATTTTCAGAAAGGTTTTTCATTACTTTTTACACGTATAGTTGCTTTTTTGATCGACATATATTATAATTACCATTGGGTGTAGTAAAATATACCATATCATTCAGGTCGGAAAAGAAGGACATTGGTCATGGTGAACGAAAAACAGACAACACACCTTGAAAGGAAATTAATAATACAGTTTGAAACGTATTTTTGTTGTTCAATTGTTCCTCTATAAATGACAGCCATTATCACATCTGGAAATGCTTAAAACCCTCATAAACAAAAACTTCAAATTTCACACGATGTGTATTAGAAGCTAATAATAACTAAGATCTCGTAAATCTCATCAATTAATTTGAAATAAAAAAATAAGTGCTTTGCACATAACTCTAAAATTTCATATTAAAAAAAATATTTCAACACTTCTGAATATCCATATTAAACCATTCAAATAACTATTTATCATAGCCCTAAGAACCTTCTTACATCGCTAAACAAGAGACCTACCAATGTATTTAAACTCACCAAAATACATTCATCACACACCAGTAGATGTACACCTCCCCAACTCTACTGCAAAAATATTCGGTGTCATAAAAAATGTAATAAATTTCGCAGAATGGGATCAAAACACGAACTATAATAACTTTTAGCAAACAGAACATCATAACAAATTCTTATAAATGATAAGTTATGCAATTAATTAATGACGTAATTTCCATGTAAATTTTCAGACCTAGTGGCAGAATCAACAATGTGTAAATTCCATATGACTGGAACAATGATATGCTTTTGCATTTTCATAAATATCGAGTAGCTAATTCACACAGTATAAGCATCAGTCGCAAAGCATGAATACTAACATTTTCAACATCGAATGCGATTTACTAAAAAGTACATGATCTTATCACTAAACAAGAGACCAGCCTATATATTTCATTTCATCACGAATTCACGATGGACCTTCATCAAAAGACCTTTAAGAAGTCGTGACAATTCAGCAAGCATACATCAATCCACATTCTTACCGTTGATCACTACAGTCCCATTATCCTACTCTCACTTATTGTAAGACTTCATATTATCGAAGAAATCTATGTATAAACATTCTTTTTTTTTGAGTAAAATGTATAAACATAAATCAGCAAGCATGCATACTACTAACATTTTCAATATCTCACGCAACCTGATAGAAAGCACATGATCTAAGCCGTGTGAACGTTCTTATCCCGCTATAAACAAATAGGTACCAATATATCTCATCTAACTACACTTCACACATTCATTAGACATCTACTAAAAGTACACCTTAATAAGGTCCCAACTATATGGCTTAAAGTGACATATTATAAAGTTCAGAAGTTAATTTGTAGGTTTTTGGATTTACTGGCAGAATCAACAATATCATATCTACAGGGGTTAAACAGAGAAAATATAAAATTGTAAAAATCGTCTCTGTTGTTTGACGAAATCGCAGGCGCAGTCCCTAAAACTTCGAAGAGCAGACGCCGTTATTGTGGGAAACCTTCCGTTCCAAACCGTCCCCGGCTTGCTAGTCAGACTCTGTGAGTCAGAGCAGGTATTTTTTCCGGGGACAATTTTGGAACAAAAGCTTTCTCACAAGGACGGCATGGCGCACTTTCGAAGTTATAGGGACTGTGCCTGTGATTTCCTGAAACCACGGGCGATTTTGACAATTTAATCGTTTATATAAAATTTGAACAAAAGTTACATAACTATCAACCGAGCAGATTTTCATCAAAATGGCGATCACCTATACATTCATTCAGGTTGGAAAAGAAGGAAATTGGTCGTAGTAAACGAAAAACAGACAACGCACCTTGAAAGGAAATTAATACAGTTTGAAACGTATTTTTGTTGTTCGATTGTTCCTCTATAAATGACAGCCATTATCACATCCAGAAATGCTTAAAATTCTCATAAACAACAAAAACTTCAAATTTCACACGATGTGTATCAGAAGCTAATAATATTAAATTAAATAGTAAAAGACTTGTGAATATCCATATTAAAGCATTCAAATAAATATTCATCATAGCATAAACATCAATGGTTAAGCAAGCATAGTAACACGTGCACCCCGTTAAAAACACATGAAACTCCACTATTAATTTTAGCCATAAAAATCTTCTTGTATAGCTAAACAAGAGGCCTGCCGATATATTTAAACTCGCCAAAATACATTCATCAAACAACCACTAGATGTACATCTCCCCAACTCTACTGCATAAATATTCGGTATCATCAAAATGTAATAAATTCGCAGAATTAGATCAAAACATAAACTATAATAGCTTTTAGCAAACAGAACATCATAACAAATTCTTATAAATGATAAGTTATGCAATTAATTAATGAAGAAATTTCCATATGACTGGAACAATGATATGCTTTTGCATTTTCATAAATATCGCGTAACTAATTAACACAGGATAAGCATCAGTCGCAAAGCATGAATACTAACATTTTCAACATCGGATGCAATTTACTAAAAAGTACATGATCTTATCACTAAACAAGAGACCAGCCTATATATTTCATTTCATCACGAATTCACGATAAACCTTCATCAAAAGACCTTTAAGAAGTCGTGACAATTCAGCAAGCAAACATCGATCCACACTCTTACCGTTCATCACTAGAGTCCCATTATCCTACTCTCACTCATTGTAAGACTTGATATTATCAAAGAATTCTATGTAAACATTTTTTTTGAGTAAATGTATAAACATAAATCGGCAAGCATGCATACTACTAACATTTTCAATATCTCACGCAACCCGATAGAAAGCACATAATCTAAGCCCCGTGAACCTTCTTATCCCGCTATAAACAAATAGCTACCAATATCTACTAGAAGTACACCTTAATAAGGTCCCAACTATATTGCTTAAATATTCGGTACCATCAAAATGCTATAAAATTCGCAAAATGTAACCAAAACATAAACTAATAATGGCTTAAATTGACATATTATAAAGTTGAGAGGCTAATTTGTAGATTTTCGGATCTACTGGCAAAATCGACAATATCATATCTACAGGGGTTAAACAGAGAAATATAAAATTGTAAAAATCGTCTTTGTTTGACGAAATCGCAGACGCAGTCCCTAAAACTTCGAAAGGGCAGACGCCGTTATTGTGGGAAACCTTCCGTTCCAAACCGTCCCCGGCTTGCTTGTCAGACCAGGTTTTTTTCCGGGGAAAATTTTGGAACAAAAGGTTTCTCACAAGGACGGCGTGGCCCGCTTTCGAAGTTATAGGGACTGTTGCTGTGATTTCCTGAAACCACAGGGGCCATTTTGACAGTTTAATCATTTATATAAAATTTTGAACAAAAGTTACATAACTGTCAACCGAGCAGATTTTCATCAAAATGACGATCACGTATACAATAAACACCAAACACAGTGGTTGTTGTGATGTTAATGACGACGATGATGACGTCACAGTGACGTCGAACTAACAAATGTAACTGATTTTATTATTATTAACTGTAAGTGAAAGATGGATTTGAAGATATGAAGTAGAATTGTACCTTTGTTGTGTGAATGCAGATACGAGCCCTAATTTTAAAGGGTGAATGATGGTTTTATAGTGGGGGTGTTTGGGTGGTTTTGTATTTTATAGAAAATGTTACGACCAAAAGAGAAGAAAAAAATATTGTAGTTTGATAATATCCTGAACTAGGGGAGCAAATGCACCGGAACCGGATCGGAACAGAAAATCAAACCGGAACCGATAACCGCACAGGGACCGACCCAGCCCGAACCGAATTCTAAAACTGCGGGCCGCTTCTTGGTTCTTCAATAGTACAATTTCCGTTAACCAACTCGGCTAGCTCAATTGGTCATCAAAGGTATCTTTGGATATGTGAGTTCTCTGCCAACGTAAAGGTTGTGGGTTTAAGCGTCACTGGAGGCATGTGTGAATTATACTGTGAGATATGTGGTATATAGATTGTGAAAAAATTGACGTTCTAAAAAAAACAATTTCGGTTGTCTAAAAAAAAACAAGGGTATCTTTGGGTATGTGAGTTCCCTACCAACCTAGAGGTTGTGGGTTCAAGCCTCACTGGAGGCATGTGTGAATTATATTATGAGATATGTGGGTATATAGATTGTGAAAAAAAATGTCGTTCTAAATAAAACAATTTCGGCTGTCTTTTCGGTTCGATCCAAAAGCCACTATCGGTTCCATAACCGAATAACTGACGACTTTTAAATATAATAGATGTTTATGGGAAGTTTAGTTGTTTTTACCTGATACCCAAGAAAATCTTTTCCTTATACCGTACATTACACTTTTTTAAACTAAGATGAAAACTTACAACAAAATTTAATTTACGCAACCAACTAGGAGTAAGTTTCTATGTATATTGTCACTTTCAGTAAAAATGTAACGAGAGCTTGGTATTTAGAGCACAGGGAGTCGTGGTGTCAAACTCTAAAAGTGGTGTCACGTCAGCAAAATGGAATTTGGCACCAGAAATGCCATGGCACCAGAATTCAGTGGGAGTGGTTTGGCATCAGAATTCTGGTGCCATATCATTTTTTTATTATTTTTTTAATTTTTTTTCATATTTATTTAAAATACACTTATTTATAAAACTAAAAATAAAATTCATTGAAATTAAAAACTTTACATCTAAAAAACACAATACATTAAAAAAAAATACATAAAATTAAAAGACATAAAATAAAATTGCATAGAATAAAAATCATAATGTGGCGGCGCCGGATAGTTGGAGGTGGTGGATGTGCCGCTCAGGATTTCTTGCCTTTGGGCGTTGATGATAGCGGCGCTCTGCGCATCCATGCGCGTGTGCGATTTGTATCTCACGCATGTCCTCCGCAATCTCTATTGAGATTGGTTCATGTCTCCGGTCTTCACTCTCTCTCTCGAGCTACGGTCTTTTGGCTTTGCGGCTCTCTCTCGGAATTGTTCCGCCATGGATTCTGTGTTACGCGGCCGGTTTTGATCCGGAGCTAGCGTTGAGTTAGAACCCGTACGTTGACTTTTGCAAAGTCGTTGCTAACTGGGTGGTCGAGGCAAATCTCATCTCCAAAATGCTACGGTCTCTGTGGTGCCCAAAGGACGATTTCTTCGTTTGCCAAAGTCGAATCGGGGTTTGTCCAACTTGTGTTTGCCTGTTCAAAAATAGCCAAAACATCTGAGTGCTTAAACTCTGCCCCCACTCGGTTGCATCATACAACGTGTGCACCCGTCGACATATGATCATCATCATTCTCCCCACTATGAACCGCGGTTTCTTGCACCAATTGATTAAACTTGAGAACCGAGGCATTCATTGGAGTCCACTTACCCGTCAACATGTTCTTGGTACGCTCCGTGAAGCCTTTTTTCTTCGCTTCCGTATTGTAACCCCCCATAAAAAATTTTGGATTTTGTACATAAAGTATCTCGCTTTTGATCACACCCGGTTTTTGGATCCTCGGAAACTTGAATGAAACATTCCGCCAAAAGCAACTCCTCATCTTGAGTCCACGCATTACGAATTCTTTTTTGTTTCTCAAGTGGCGGTTTTTTTCATGTGTTTTTTTTTTGCGCTTCGACCTTCATCGCCGCCGCGGTTAGGCTTCGATCGTCCGGTGGGTCGGAACCGGCTCGTCTTTCCTCTTCGGAATCTTCGACTTCAAGTGGTGGCGATTGTTGCTCGGATATGGTTAGGGGACAGATGGTGAATTTGTGTTTGGTATTGTTTGGGTTTTGTTGGTGCATTTATTGCAATTTTAAATTGTTGAAACCTCAACAATTTATATGGTTAGTAAATTGAGGTTCGGTAATTTATGGATTGGCTAGTTAAGCATTGGTTGAATGTACTTCGGTTGAGTGTAGGAGCCCGGATTCGAAGGAGTACCCCAGGAATTTGTTGGTTGGGTCGTTAAAGCATACTGGAAATCCAATTTGGTAGGTGGGGTTGGATGGGGATCATTTTTTTTTTTGAGTGAAAAATATAAAGAAGTAGAGAAATGTGAAGTAAAAGCTGTATGAAAGTGTGTGTGAAGTCTGAATAAAAACAGGGTCTTTATAGATTTTTAAGGGTAAAATTGTGATTTTGAGGGTATTATTTGAAATCCGCTCCCCCTAACGATAGTTAAAAAAGTGAGTTTGGCGTGGGCTGTTAGCACGGCTGCGAAGACCTTGGCGCGAGCCTTGGTGTCGTGCGGCCGTTGGCCATTTTGGCGCATGCTTGGCACCAGCTACAGCCTTGGACTCCCTCCCCTCTATGTATTTTCATATCATATATATGTGTCTTCAGTGACAAGTTTAAACAAACATGAATAAAGCGCAAAACTATGCGGGAAATTGTCTCAACACAAGTTAGGTTCACCCGCGCTCCGCTGCGGGATGTTTGGCGGCCGGTGTTTTTTTTGGAAGGGACGTGTTAGAAGGTATATTTGTAAAAAAAAAAGAATTAAACGGTCGTTAAGTAAACGACCGATTTAAGCATTGTTTGGTGCATTCTAAAAAAAAACTACGGTCGACCGCTAGTGGGGGAATGGGGTATTTTATAAAGAAAAATTTAAATATGAGGGTAGGTTTCGTTAATTAACATCATAGTGACAAGGGGGTATTTCGTAAATATTTGAGGGGCTATTTCGTAAATAAAAAAAAGGAACGGGTCGGGGCGGACCGGGTCGGGTCGACCCGACAATACCGATAACTGAAAAAATGCGAGTGAATATTTTGGAAAAGAAAGCAAAAAAACAATTTAAAAAAAATTTAAAAATGTTCGGACCGGGTCGGGTCAACCCGGTGCATTTAATGCAACTTAATGCACCTGAAGCGCGTGGTTAGTTCTATTGTTATTCATAAAAAAACAGCACCGATTGACTCAATAGTGCGAGACGGTATTAAAAACAAAACATTTTTTTTTCTAAAAAAAAAAATCGATCGGACCGGTAGGGTTGACCCGGCGTTTTAAATTGACCCTGGTCAACCCCGGATGCATTTAATGGACACTAAATGCAAAAGGCCATTTAATGCATGCCGAGAGGGTAATTTCCGAGAAAAAAAGGGAAACTTTTATTTTAGAAATTTTTGAAAAAAAAAAGAAAAAAAATGGCGACGCGCGCGGTTGCGGACGATTAGCCCAACGCGAGTTTGAGGAAAATTAAAGGTTTTATTCATAAAAAACAGACCGATGACAACAACAGCGCTCGAGAGGGTTATTCCGAGGGAAATAAAGGAAAGTTTTATTTTAAAAAATTAGAGAAAAAAAAAAGGAAAAAAACTCGTTAAAAAAAAAAACTAAACGTTAAAAAAAAAATTTCATAAAAATCATACCGATGACTCCAACAGTGCGAGAGGGTATTCCGAGAAAAAAAAAGGAAAATTTTATTTTAAAATTTTTTTGATGGAAAAAAAGAACGGGACGCTTAGCGGAACGCGAGGTTTGAGGAAACTTAAAGTTTTATTCATAAAAAAATAGATCGATGACTCAAACAGCGCGAGAGAGTATTCCGAAGAAAAAAAATGAAAGTTTTATTTTAAAAAAAAATTCAGAAAAAAAGGGAAAAAAAATGGTAAAAAACACGAAAGACAGTCACTGTTTAAAAATTAAAAAAAAAAAACCTTTCATTAATGTGGGGGTGAGGGTGGGGCCGGGTCAAAAAAATTTAATGTGACCCGATTTTGGGCGGGTGGGGCGTTCCTGGCCTTTTGTTATATACTAGTATTATATAATTACTAGATTAATTTCTATTTTATTTTTTATTCTCTCGATTCAAAGCAACTTTATTTAATTTCTATTATTGAGTCACAAGTTCAAAGAGGACACAAAATAGGCTACTTAAGAAAAAATTAAAGAGGTTCATGATGATGAATTACCTCATAAACGGTCAATCATATGGACCGTGTATTATGGTCTTCACCAAAAAGCTAAAATCTACAGCGACCAATAACGTAGCTCGAATTTTATGCTATGTACTTTAATCGTTTAATATTCTTTGTACTTTAGATGTAAGTGAGTGCAAACACATAAAAAATATTGATTTTTTTGGTGTTTAAAAAAAAAAAATTCAGGTTCCAATCGGGTTGAACCGAAATTTTGAATCTCAAAACTCGGATCTAATGCCTTAGCTTGTAAGGTTATTGTCACCTTGGATAAATCCAAGCTAACAATGAGAGAAACTTTGTTAAAATGTTTCACCAAAGGTTATGCGGAATCTAACATTTAATGATCAAGAAGAATAACAATGAAATGAATAGAACAGTGAAATGAATAGAACAATGAGTTACACAAAAAGCTTTAATATTATTGATGTAATAATACGAGTACTCAACCAGTACTAGGGTTTACACAACCTTAAAGCTATGAGAGAATATATATCAGAGATGTATTTTTCTACTCTAACCTAAGACTCCTTTTATAGCACAAGGAGCCATGTACAAGATAAGACCTAACCGGATCTCCTAAATACAAGAGATATACACAAAATATATTCTAAATATAACAATAACGCGCATTTGACTTTGAGTATCCTATCTTAGATAGCTGTGGAAAGACTTCAGCAGTGGAAAAACCTTCAAGCAGTGGAAACATATAATTTACTAGCAGTGGGAAAATACTCTAGCAGTGGGAATGATCCTTACTAACAGTGGGAATACCTTAGAACATTTTATTCCCAACAATCTCCCCTAAGAACTGATTATTTCCATCTTCAAATCAAGTTTCTAGAATAAAATGTTAACCTGGAGAGGATGCTTCCAAACATCTTGTCATCTTGGACTGTTTGCTATACTATATATTTTCATTAGAAGTTCATTAGCCATTTCTGAATAATGGTCCACTTGCAGCTTGTTACATAGCATCACAGTTGTGAGTCCTTTTTTCAATGGATAGTCTTTCTCCACTAGCATAAAAATCTCATGTCCTCTTCTAGTAGATACATGATGAACACCGCATGTATCATAAAGCCTCCATTCCAAGGGATCATGCATATATTTTTGAAGTGCCCATAGTTGGTCTTCTAGGATCTGGTTCATGGAGTCTCTTTCAGGCTCAACCAAGCTCTTCTCTTTGTCCTCTTGTCGGGTCTGTAGTGCTGAAAGTCTTCTTGACCAAACTCCAAAGCCTATCCAGATCCTCTCTATCAAAATTTTTTAGCATTACTTCAAATATTTGATAAACTTCTGTATGATTCCCAACTCTGATAATTTTTCAATACTTTCTTTGTTCTTCAGAATAGATTTCCCAATCTATAATAGGATATTTCGCCTGTAGAGCTTGAATGTAAAATTCTTCTACATGTACTATCTCCATCATCTTCTTAAGCTCTTTCTCAGATAGTTCTTTAGGTTCTTTAGTTTGTTGTTCTTGTGAGGGTTCTGAACCTGAAGCTTTAGATGTCTTTAATTTCTTAGAGCTTTCCTGAATCAAAATGATTCCAGGTCTCTTAATCTGTTACTTCTACTTGGAGTTCATAGGCATAAAATCTTGCATCTGTTTCCATACTGGAATGAATTTTTCTTCAATTTGTTCAAATGTCATTCCCTTGAAGTGTTTACTCTTCCATTCAACATTGCTTCTTAATACTGACATGTAGAATTTTCTTCTTTCAGCCTTTGTAGCTAGCTTACTTTGCTGAGCTTGATACTTCTTGATTTGAGCAAGGCTCCTTTGATACTCTAGTAGTTCATTAATCAGTGTAACCTTCTCATCATGTGACAATTCACTTTACTTGTTTCTTACTCACTCAAGTTACTTTGCAACCATCTCATTGCTTCCTATTCAAGTTCTGCAATCATATTTCAAGTTCCTTTCAGCATGATTCCTGTATCTCAGGGTCATCTCTCAGCTTGTTATCTTAGTGATATGATATTCTTGTGCAAACTTGGCCTCTAATTCTCTAGCTAGCCGAGTACTCATTTGTTCTAGAACCTTTTCTTTACTGGGCTGTTCAGGTTCTGTCATTATCCCTTTTCCATTATCATCCTTGCTGATAGATGGTATGTTGACAGGTATGGGAGGTGAAGATTCAATAATGATCCCTCTTGAAGCTCTTGTCTTTCTTGTATATGGTGTTGTAACACTAGCAGTGGTAAAAATTGCAGCAGTGGGGAAAACCTGTCACTAGCAGTGGCACATCTAGCTAGGGTAGAGTTGTACCTACACCTCGATAGAACATTTGCTAGTCCCAAAAGTGCTCAATAATTTGCCATCTCACATCTGTTTCTTCACTGCCTTTTTCTGTAGCATTTACAACTATCAAATCCTCCCCTTGATCCATCCCCCTCGTGTTTGGAGCATCCTCTCAAGGTCTATCATTTTATTCTAGAAACTTGATTTTGAGATGGGAGTTTAATCAAAGTTTTAGGGGAAGGAGGAGTTGTTCGGAAATCAATGTTCTAAGGTATTCCCACTATTAGTAAGGATCATTTCCACTGCTATAGTATTTTCCCACTGCTAGTAAATTGTATGTTTCTACTGCTTGAAGGTTTTTCCACTGCTGTCTTTCCACTGCTGTCTAAGGATAAGGATTACTCAAAGTCAAATGCGCGTTATTGTTATATTGAGAACTATTATTTGGTGTAGTATCTCTAGTATTTAGGAGGAATCCGGTTAGGTCTGATCTTGTACAGGGCTCTTGTGCATATAAAAAGGATTAAAACAAAGTCCTTGGTTAGAGTATAGAAAAATACATCTCTGCTGATTTATATTCTCTCGCTTAGCTTTAAGGTTGTGTAAACCCTAGTACTGGTTGAGTACTCGTATTATTACATCAATAATATTGTGAAGATCGTTTAAGCTCTTGTTTGTTTAGAAAATGATCTAGGATGAATTAATAACAAAGGCGAAATATTCAAACATTAAATCATTGTTATTAATACAAGGTTTTTCATCTTCATCACCTAAGATACAGGACCTACTACCAAGCCCCCAATCCTTACTGGTCAATGGTAGACGGTTTACTCAACAGGAATCATAAGATCCTTGGAGCTTATACCACTTGCTAGCATTTATCTCATTTGTGGGTCGTGCTAAACCAAACACTCACTACGTTTTTACAATCTTGTGCAACACACTTTTTGGCACACTAAAACTACGATGCTAGACCTCCTTTATTATAGCATAAGGACGGTTAGGTTTACATGAAACTAAAAATACGTATTAAAAAAGTAACTCATTAATGTTTATCTGATATATTTTCATTTTTATCTCTTTTAACCAAATTTCTATTTTCTCATACCATCTTGTATGAAATCCTCATATGATGACTTTGATCCTTCTTGTTTCCATATTGTTTTATTCTTATGCTTTGTTTATCAACTTACATATAGATTCCCCATAATTTTCCCCCCCTTTTGTTGATAATGACAAAAACAAATAAGCACGAAACTCCCCTGAAGTTAATTATACGATGAACTTTACCGTATCTAAGTTGCACATTATCATTGAATTTCCTTACCCTTTTTTGTTATAATTCAAAGTGGGGACAAAAATAAGAGCATTTGATGTGGCAAGTAAATGGTTAAACATTTTAACATTAGCTTCCCCGAAAACCCATTTGTTAAACCATCTTTGGAATCTTTAATATTCTGTAGGCTCTATTTAATGTTACTGATGAAGAAAACTAAGTTTTCAACGCACTTGATGCTGAGTAGAAACAACCCATAACTTGTGTCTATATCTTGCACTATCCACGTGACTTCGAAACGTATACCCTTAAACAATGTATAGAGAGACCGGCAATTCTTTCGACAATTTATCCTCATCTTGCTATGAGTCACATAACCAAAGTGATAGTCAATTGTGAGCATTGAGCACCATAGAAAAAAATCACACACTTGCTAGATTTGTCAATCTTCGTCACATCATTTCTAAGCGAACAAGTTACCTCCTGCTAAAATGGTATGATAAAACACAAACCAAATAATTCCAACTTCACACGGTCAAGAGTGATAAACAATCTTTTCATAACCACACTCTTTAATAGATACAACAATACAAGCCCTTTACCATAGTTAAGAGAACCATAAAACCAAAAAATCCTTATGTGTGTGTTATTCGATATCTGTCAAAGCTAGCAATACTAACTTCTTTGAATCAGGACCTAGGCTAGCAGTTGTAATTGCTTTGCAGTACTAACTTCCTTTACCCAAACGTATTTTACATAGAAGCAGTATTAATCTTTTAAATCCATGCAGTAGAATTAACTACTGATTTTGTAACAATTCGTATTTTTGATCAATGAACGACGTTATTTAATTCACTATTTATTTTATTTTTCTCGTACGCGTTTGCTTTTAATTTTAATTATTACGTTAAATCAGGTAAATTAAGAATCACCAATCAACGTAAAACGGGCACCAAACGGATTTAAAGTTTTCGCGCAATAAGCAGTTTTATTATTTACTAAGTAATAATTTACTTATTTATGTTTTTTTTTATTGGTTACGTAAATTGGTTACGTTTCGCGATAAATTAAGTTTAGGCATTTCGGATAACCACAAACCTGATTCGGTGCTCTCTTTTAAAAATACCACTTTTATACCAATACTCAAAAATTCACAAAAATATATTCATTTCATATGCATGTTTATACCGGATATGTAGAGATGGATACAAAATATCTAGTTTAAAAACATCACTCCTTATTTTCTTGAGTTAGTGTCTCATTTATGGATCCAACAACACTTAGTCTCCAAGTTTTGACCAAAAGACAAGGGACGCTCCCTGAAACTTTCCTTAGACCCCAATGGTGGTCTCTTGACTGTCCTAAGCTTTTTAATACAAGTAGCAAGAGAGAACCACAACTGTTCATTTCCTTAGTGTGATAACCAAAAACACTCTCCCTTTTTCTTCTCTTTAAGCCACGGCAACAAACACTCCTTTTACAAAATCCATAGCTTGATTTTACTAGACCATACAAGTATTCACACATCATTCCTAAGATATACTAAGATGTCTTGAAGCATTGGTTAAGCAGATTGCAAGGTTTATCAAGTTATTGCAAGATTAGGCGTTTCTTGAAAACATAGGATTTTCCTTTGAGTGTTGCCAAGCTTTGGTTTTTCATCTAAACAAGGGTTTAGATTTTGTTGGTTATCATCATACATCTCACTAAGGTTATCTAAAACCCTTTATGTCTTTACATTTATCATTTTATGTGTATATAAGTTCTATGTAGTGAAATCACCATTAGGTTACTTTTAAACATGTAAAACATATTTCTACTTGTGATTATAGTTTTGTACACCTATTCATGTGTTATGTGGTTGAATAAATCATGATAGAGGACTTAGGATGTAAGACAATGTGATAAATAAGTGTTATAATGGGACTCATAACAAAGTGGTTAAACTAACAAGTTATAAAAATAGTTATAAAACATTATTTTCTAAAAAATATTCAAACAGTTGTTGTTTTAATTCAAAAAATAAAGCCTTCATTTTATGTTTTTATAAAATACTACATGTCATGGTCGATTCAAAATGATAAGGAAACTCGAAATAAACGATTGATAACTGAAAAAAGATATGACGATTTCATAGTATACGTTAAATATATACTTTTATAAGAAACTATTTTTATAAATAAGTTACTCTCTTCATGCAGAACTTTTTATTTTTGTACACTCATAAATTGGTTAGGATTTCAATAACAAGAAAGTACTCGAAAGAAACGCTAAAACGGAAGTTATAAAAAAAAATGAATAAAATCGCCAGTTTATCGGGTTTTACGATTAACTAAAACACACAACGCAACAAACAAATATAAAACATAAGCTTTTATAACTGGGTGTGAACTAGTAATAAAGTACTGTATTCATCAGTAGGTCCAAATTATGATAAATCGTCTAATACGAAAGCGTGTCGGGGCCATAAGAAACTGTTAAAATCGGGCGTAAAAAGCGAAAGTTACGCCAGTTTTACCTATACTGTAATTATAAACGTTTTTTTTTTAAACTTATTTAAACCACAATTTTCCAAACGATTAGACGGTGATTTAGCTATATATTGCATTATATGTTTGTTTTTTTTTTTGTTAAGCAAAGTTACTTTATTACTCTAGGGAGTTTTCTCTTAAATGAGGCTTAGGGGCTGTCGTATGACGTCATTGTTGGATTTACGATTTAAAGTAGTCCTAGCTCTCTTTACGTCACAATACATGACTTCTTAATTATGATAGACTTACCCGACACCGATTTGTATGATGAGCTATTGACGCCTCCTATAATTAATCAAAGTGTTTAGTACTTATACGACCTATATTGGATTTAGGTTGCCTTCGGGCTCCTTCCGTGACGCATTTTTCTATTGTGTAATATTGTTGATTACCATTCACTCGAGGTGAGTTCGTAACCCTTTTTCTACTAACTTGCTTTATTAAATCGGGGAGATACATGCTTGTATTTCTTGGAAACAACGCCCTAGGTTTTTTAAAACTCGTTCATGCTATTTCATGATTACTTTATTGCTAAGTTACCGTATTGCCTTTTAAGTCCCTTTTATATGAACGTTTTTTTAAATACCTGTTGAGTATACGCTAGTGTTATGGATAGATCTATCGGGACTGACCATCCCCGTCTGGGCTGTGGTTTCTAGTTGACCATTGACGCATTTAACATTTGAAGAAAATTCGTAGGATGTTTTTGTAACATCTGTATCCGTGTTGGGGCACAAACCTCGAGTACTGGTTTGATTACAGTTTATTACGTTAAAGGTTTCGGTGTAATGCGCTTTATGGCAATATATACCTGTTTTGACTATTGAATGTTGTTTTCATAGTCTATATATACTTCGATCTTGTGGTCACGCTGTTTCCTGATAATACCTATGAATTCACTCAACATTTTTGTTGACGTTTTAGCATGTTTTAATCTTCAGTGCTGAGGCATAAGCTTGGATGGGAGCCGTGCGGATATCTATACGAGGGGATGCTGATTTCTTAATTCAATGTAACTTTTGTCTTATAAATCTTAATGTCTTTTTATCAAAACACTAATGGGATACCTTAACGTGATAAACTTGTTCTTTTGTAATGACTTTGAATGAACATTCTTTTTGTAACGGCCATTTAAGGTCGGTTTTTTTTCTATATCTGATTTGTTGTACTTTGACGTAGACCCCATGGTTACCTTTCGCTGCGACCTGATTTTGGGGTCTTGTATGTTTAGCTTTTGACCACAAGCAGTAGATTACTGCTTTTTACCGTCAGCAAGTAATAAACATGACGTACTACTGTTCCTTCCATACTAGGCACACAATGTACTTAGCAGATTAACCATCATTGTCAGCTTACAGTATGTACTTGAGCCGCATAGAGCATTGACGAGTTTCGAGCTACACTATTTAAACAACAGCAGAAACCTATATCCAAGCAGCATTAATCTTCTTTAACAGAATTAACTTTTGTATACAAAGTCCAACAAATATTAACTATCCTATTTTTTTATATTTTTTTATATACTTTACCCCCCCAGTTGTTATACCTCAGCTGATCTAGATCATTGCCTTGAAAGTTTCCATGTCTTCTGATTTAAGCATACTGATAATTGTTCAACAAGAAATACATTAAAACATCCTTCTTCTTCTAAATCTTGTACACCATACGATACCATTAGTGCAAACCCCAACTTTTTACCAAATCACGGCTAATCAAGGGAGAAACCCTAAAAGAGTTTGAATGATATTCATACCATAGACGTTGGTTTTGTTGTGTAATACACCACAAACAAGATCCGGAAAAAATATACAACCCTAATTGGCTCGGGTTTGATCAGTTTAGAGCACACAGATCAAAAAGATAACCCTCAAGTTAGCAAAGCAATGTCTTGTTCGAGGTTTACCCAAGCTGAAGTACGAGAAAGAAAATTTATGTTCTGCGTGTTCACTCGGAAAAGCAAGAAGCATTCTCATAAACCCAAAGTTGAAGACACCATTCAAGAAAAACTATATCTACTGCACATGGATCTTTGCGGGCTAATGCGTGTCGATAGTATTAATGGGAAAAAGTATGTGGAAACCTAAAACACTCGTTTAAGCTCCTGTTTGTTTAGAACATGATCTAGGATGAATTAATAACAAAGGCGGAATATTCAAATGTTGAATCATTGTTATTAATACAAGGTTTTTCATCATCATCACCTAAGATACATGACTACTACAAGCCCCAATCTTACCTGATCAATGGTAAGACGGTTACATCAACAGGAATCATAAGATCCTTGGGGCTACACCACCATGCTAGCATCTATCTCTTGTGGGACGTGTAAACCCACACACACAACACGTTTTACACCTTTGGTGCACACATACTTTTTGGCACACTTAAAACTATATGCCTGGACCTCCTTTTATAGTATAAGGAGGTTAAGGTTTACATGAAAACTAATAAAAGATATTAAATAAGTAAATCATCTAATGTTTATCTTGATATCTTTTCATCTTTATCTCTTTTTGACCAAATCTTCATTTTCTCCTACATCTTGTAGAATCCCATAATGACGACTTTGATCCTTCTTGTTTCCATCTTGTTTCATTCATGTTTTGTCTTATCAACTCAAATATAATTCCTAACAATCTTCCCCTAGTTGATAATGACAAAACCAAATAAGCACGAACTTCCCCTGAAGTTAATATACGAATGAAACTTCCCCTTAATCTAAGTTGCAAATTATCATTGAATCTTCTTCCCCTTTTTGTTATAATCAAGTAGGGGACAAAAATAAGTAGCTTTGATGTGGCATGTAAATGGTTAAACATTTTAACATTAAGCTTCCCCCGAAACCCATATGTTAACCATCTCTTAAATCTTTAAATTTTATAGGCTCTATGTAATGATAGTAGTAAAAACTTACACTAGTAGTAGTAACAAAGGCTAGCAGTAGTAAAAACCTTCACCTCATGTAGCACATGTAAATGGTTAAACATTTTGACAACAAGCTTCCTTTGAAACCCATATGTTAACCATTTATTGAATGTAGGCTCTATGTAATGATTACTGATGAAGAAAACTAAGTATTACCAATTTGATGCTGAAGTAGAACAACCCAAACTTGTGTCTTATATCTTGCACTATCCACGTGACTTCGAACGTATAACCAAAACCGATGTATAAGGAGACCGCAATCTCTTGACAATTATCCTCATCTTCTATGAGACACATAACCAAAGTGATAGCAAATGTGAGCATTGAGCACCATAAGAAAAATCACACACCTTTGCTAGATTTGTCAAGTCTTCATCACAACATTGAAAACACAAACAAGTTACCTCCTGCTAAAAGGTATGATAAAACACAAACCCAAATAATTCCACTTCATCTTCAAATAAGTGATAAATAACCATCTTCGTAACCAATTATAACAATAAAATGAGCCATTAAACATGTTGATAACGTGTTAACCAAAACCAAAAACTTCCTGTGTGTTGTCCAAAAGCATAATTCAGCCGAGAACCAAAAACATACTTTGTCACCCGATATCAAACCAAACTAACAGTATTAACTCTTTTTCTCGAACGACACTAGCAGTATTAAAATTTTCTCAAACATACTATTGTTACCATCCTTGTGCGAACCCAACAGTATTAACTTCAAAGCCCAAAAGCAGCATAATTGTACAAAGTATATATTGATCGAACCAATAGTACTAACCTCACAAATATATGCAGTACTAATATACCTCCCAAAAAGTTTGAACTTTGTATATTTAAACCTATTAGAACTGGCTACTGTTGCATATAAACCCAAACAATCAGAACCTTTAGATCTTCAAATAGTTGTTGTTCCTTTTTTTAATACCTCATGTTTGCAACACTTTTTCTGTCACTAAATTGTTACTAAACTGTCATTAATCTGCTTTCTCCTTCCTCCCATAGCATTTAATGACACTTTTTCTGTTGCTACACTGTCGCTAAAATGTCACTATTTAGATACTCTTGGCAGTATTAATCCAATACTAGCAGTATTAATGTTTCTTTTAAGCAGTATTAAGTTAAACTGTTATATCTTTCTTCGACAGCACTAAGTAAGCAACATTAATATACATAGAGGCAGTAGTAACTTACTTCGAGCCCAAGCAATTATTAACTTTGAAGCCCACGAACACAACCTCCTGTATCATTCAAAACCTATATAGACCCCCATGGTGTCTCCTTGACTAGTCCTAAAGCTTTATAATACAAGTAGCAAGAGATAACACATACATGTTCATTTCCTTAGTGTGAAAAACCAAAAACACTCTCCCTTTTTCTTTTCTTTAAGCCACGGCAACAAACACTCCTTTTACAAAATCCATAGCTTGATTTTACTAGACCATACAAGTATTCACACATCATTCCTAAGATATACTAAGATGTCTTGAAGCATTGGTTAAGCAATTGCAAGGTTTAATCAAGTTATTGCAAGATTAGGGTTTCTTGAAACATAGGATTTTCTTGGTGTTGCAAGCTTTGGTTTTTCATCTTAAACGGATGTTTAGATTTTGGTGGTTATCATCATTCAATCTCACTAAGGTTATCCTAACCCACTTTTAGGTCTGTTTACTTTTTCATTTTTAATGTGTATATAAGTTCTATTGTGTGAAATCACCTTTAGGTTACTTGTTAAACATGTAAAATTTTTCCTATTTGATTATATTTTTGTATCACCTATTTCATTGATGTTTTGTGGAGATTGAATAAATCATGGATAGAGATCATAAAGGATGTATAAGACATGTGATAATAAGTTGTTATAATGGACTATTAACAAAGTGGTTAAACTAATCACGTTATAAAAACTTAGTTTTAAACATATTTTTATAAAAATATTCAAATGTTGCTGTGTTAATTCGAAAAATAAATCCTTCATTTTATATCTTTTATAAATACTACAGGTCATGACGATTCCAAATCTGATAGAAACTCTCGTAAAACGATTTATAACAAAAGAGATTATAGACGATTTCATGTATAACGTTATAAGAATATATACTTTTATTGTATTACTATTTTTATAAAAGTTTACTATTCTGACAGAAACTTTTATTTTTGTAATACCTCATAAATAGATAGGAACTTTCAATAACATGAAAGTAACATCGAAAGAATCGCTAAAAGGAGATATAAGACGTATTAAAATACGACGTTTAGGGTTACCCGATAACCTAAAAACTATAAAAATAATTAATAACTGGTCCGTGAACAGTAAAAAGTACTGTCATCAGTAGTCCAAATTATGAATAAAACGTCTCTAATTCGAAAAGCGTGGCTTACAGAAACGTTAAAAAATCGGTGCTTTAAAACGCGAAAAGTTACGCCAGTTTTACTATAACTGTAATCTATAACGTTTTAATTATTAAACACAATTTTACCAAAACGATTAGACGGTGATATAGCTATATAGAATTATATGTGGTTTTAGTTAAGCAAAGTACTATATTACTAGGGAGTTTCATAATGAGGCCTCTTCGGGGTGTCGTATCGACGAATTGTTGGATTTACGATTTAAAGTGTCCTAGCTCCTCATACGTCACTACATGACATCTTAATTATGATAGACCGAACGATAGTATGATGAGCTATACGACCTATAAATAATCAAAGTGTTTAGTATCTTATACGACCCTATTATTGGATTAGGTTGCCTTGGAATCCTTCGTGACGCATTTTTCTATGTGAATAACTTGTTGATTACCTTCACTCGAGGTGTGTTCGTAACCCCTTTTTCCTACTACTTGCTTTATTGAAATACGGGGGAGATTACTTGCTAGATTTCTCCTTGGACAAAAGTGTTTTTAAAAATGTATGCTATTTCCTCTGCTTACATTATTGCCTTAAGTTACGTATTGCCATTTAAGTCCCCTTTTTTCATGATACCGTTAAATACCTGTTGAGTATTACGCTGTTTTATGGATAGATTCTATGGATTGACCATCCCCGTTGGCTGTGTTTTTTAGTTGACATTGACAGCATTTAACATTGAAGAAATTAGTAGGATGTTTTTGTAACCTCTGTATCTTGTGTTGGGCACCAAACCTCGAGTATTAGTTTGATGACGTTTATTACGTTAAGGTTCTCTCGGTGTCATGAGCTGTAGGGCAATATATGTTTTAGACTACTGAATGTGTTTCATAGTGTCTACTATTACTTCGATCTTGTGGTCTCACGCTATTTCCTGATAACCTATGAATTTCACTAACATTTTTTGTTGACGTTTTAGCATGTTTAATCTCAGGTGCATGAGGCATAGCATTGGTTAAGGGATCGTGGCGGATATCTATTAAGGGATTCTGATTTTTAAAATTCAATGCAACTTTTGTCGTATAAGTAATTTAATGACTTTTTAATCAAAACTACTGGGACACTAACGTGAAAACTCTGATCTTTTGTAATGACATAGAAAGGAATCCTATTTTTAACGTCCATTTAAGGTGTTTCGCCTATATCTTGATTTGTGTACTTGACGTAAGCACTCATTGTTACTTTCCGCTGCGACTGATTTTGGGGGTGTTACAGCTTTCTACCACAAGCAGTGTAACTGCTTTTAACGCTAGCAGTATAACCCAGGACTTACGTACTGTTCATCTCATACTATGGCAACACAAAGTACTTTAGCAGCATTATCTCCATCATTGACAGCATTAAGTATTGTGTTTGCGCCATAGCGCATTGGGACTGAGTGAGCAACACTAATTTAAACAAACAGAGCAACTATATCAAGCAGCATTAATCTTCTTTAACAGCATTAATTTGTTTACAAAATCAAGCAATTAGCTAATATCCCTCTGTTTTACCCAGATGCTATACAGCTGATTAGATCATTGCCTTGAGTTCATGTCATTCTATTAAGCTAGATAATGATCAAGATATAACATTAACAATCCTTCTATTCTTAAAATCATGACCACCATAGATACCATTAGTGCAAACCCCCAACTTTATACAATCTTCACGGATTACAAGAAAACACTAAAGAGTTTGAAATGAATTCATACCAAGGCCGTGTATTTTACACCCACAACGATGCGGAATAATTAACAAACCCTAATGGGTCTCAGTGTTGATCAGTAGAGGCAACAGATCAAAAAGAAACCTCCAAAGAAATTAGTAACAAAGCTTACCATCATATTGCATACCCAAATAGGTAGAGAGGTGATTATAAGCTCATTATAAGCACTGAATCTTCAAAACCCCATAAAACTTTCACATTACGATTTCTTGAAAATTAGGGTTTTAGAGTTTCTTTACAACCTTGTAGATCAAAGATCGAGATGCACTTGGCTCTGATAACCAATTATGAAGACTTTAAGCGCTTGTTTGTTAGTACATGATCTAGGATGAATTAATAACAAAGGTGGAATATTCAAACGTTGAATCATTGTTATTAATACAGGGTATTCATTATCACCACTATGATACATGACTACTACAATGCTCAATCTCACCTGTATCAATGGTAAGACGGTTACTCAACTGGGAATCATAAGTTCCTGAGGCTACTACCACCCATGCTAGGCGTCTATCTCTTATGGGACGTGTAAACCCACACACACAACATGTTTTATAGCTTTGGTGCACACACACTTTTTGGCATACTAAAACTATATTCTTGGACCTCCTTTTATAACATAAGGAGGTTAAGGTTTGCATGGAAACTAATAAAAGATATTAAATAAGTAAACCATCTAATGTTTATCTTGATATCTTTTCATCTTTATCTCTTTTTGACCAAATCTTCATTTTCTCCTACATCTTGTAGAATCCTATAATGACGACTTTGATCCTTCTTGTTTCCATCTTGTTTCATTCATGTTTTGTCTTATCAACTCAAATATAATTCCCAACACGAAATGCATGAATCGGACCCGAGAACCGAACCAAAACCGAAACACGCTCTTCGGTTTGGTTCTCAGTTCCTACCATATTCATTTTATGTTCTCGGTTTCGGGTCGGTTTCTTAAGGTCGGTCTTGGAATCCGCTCACCCCTAACCTGAACTAAGTCAAGACTTTAGTCGTTTGAACTTTTAAAGGTGCAATATGGACTTAAGATGAAATGAGAATAAAACCTAAAATGAGAATGATGAGAAGCAGGGGCGGACCTTACCTTGGGCCACCTGTGGCACATGCCACATATGACTTGGCATTGTGAAGTGAAAATTCTTTATAAATTTGCTGTTACAACTAGTGAAGAAAACCCACCTGTGGCACTACATTTGGCTGACCAAAATTAGGTATAGAAAATGTATAGCCCAATAGTGAGGAAACCTAGTGTGTTTAAAAAACAAAACAATTTGGCCTAGTTGATTAAGGTGAGCAGAAAAACCGAAAAAACCAAATAAATCGAAAACTGAAACCGAACCGAACTGAAAATAACCGAACCGAACTAATAACCGAACCAAATTCGCCAAAACCGAACCGAACTACTAATTCGGTTCTCGGGTTGGATATGGGTTTGGCACTCCGAACCGAAAACCGAATTCATATATATATATATATATATATACCATTGAAATGTGATCATAATATAAAAAAACACTTTTTATATTAATAATATTTTTTTTATTAAAAATCTATGTAATTATTAAATTTTTTATAGAAAAAATAGTGAAATTCGGGTTATTCGGGTCAACCCGAGAACCAAACCGAATTCGAATTCGGTTTTCGGTTCGGTTCGGTTGAAATCTAGTTTGGTTCGGTTTTCGGGTTGACCAAAAAAATTTTTTTAACCAAACTAACCGAATAACCCGATAACCGAACCGATCAACACCCCTAAGTAATATGTCAGGTAACTTTGATAATTTTATATGATATGTTACTTTTAGTTTCACGATATATTGGTTAAGAAAAAATTTGTGCCACACATAATGAATTATCCTGGGTCCGCCACTGATGAGAACTAAATTTAACGACACATTCGAAATACATAAACTTGAATTATATGCGTCTTTATACATTTAGATGCAATTTAATATATTTTTTAGCTAAAATCAGCTAATTAACAATATGTAAATTTCTTATGATTGGAATAATAATATCTTTTGCATTCGGTTTAGATTAGACCGAGAACTAGATCGGAATCAAGAATCGAATCGGAAACAATAACTGGACCGGCCTAACCTGAACCGAATTTTAGAATTGTGGTACAGTTTTCGTTTCTTCAATATTGCAAATTTCGGTTGTCTTTGTTATAGCTATACGCTTTCGCATTTTCATATAATAACTATTTGTCATAATATAAACATCAATTATTTTGAACAAATAGTATAAACATCAATCGGCAAGCACGCATACTAACATTTTCAACAGCTCACGCAACCAATAGAAAGCACATGATCTAAGCCATGTTAGCTTCTTCGTGTTTTAAACAGAAACTTTACTAGTATATATTTCATCTCACCACACTTAACACATTCATTAACAAACTACTACACCTTAACAAATTAGTCCTATCTAATCAACTGTATTGCTTAAATATTTGATACCATCAAAATGCTATAAAATCGCATAATGTGTTTGTGAGGTCAAAAACCATATCAAAACGTCTTTTTAATTGATGGGCTTGCTACTGTAGCAATTTCATGATGTTTATGATTTTCTAGAATTTTTTTAGAATTTTCCTAAGTGTTTAAATGGGTATGTTTAAGCTAAACTTTTTGAAGGTAGAATTAGGTCAGATTCTGGACACTTTGTGATGTTGAATTTTTACAAAATGGTTACACTTACTATTATTTTTATCCAAAAATCGTAAAAGCTCACAATTCATTGGGGAGCTATGGAATGTAAGGAGAAGAACTAATTAGGTGTTTTAGTATTTTATTTGGAGTCATCTTGTGACTATAAAAACGGGATAAAATGCAGAAAGTTGAGATGTATGTTTTATAAGGTAACTTGAGGTTATCAAGTTGTGAAGAGTATATAGATGAGTTAAATCAAGATAGGGTATAGAGTATCCATCGTTGTGATTGTTACATCGACTTGGGTGAGAGACCTAATCGATGGTAACATGTGTGTATTGATTTGTATAGATTATTTACAAGGTTAATTGATGAGTTTGGATTTGCTTTGCATCAAGGTGAGTTTTACAGTCCCACCTTTTACTTATATTTTGGGATGGAAATGATGCAAAACTGTTTTTAAATTATGAACCTTGATATGTGTTTTTAAGTGTCGACATATATGATTTTTATGTGTTATTGCTATGTGATATTGATTGTGGTAAGGAATGTGTATGTGAGGATGACATGACCTTGTGTGAGACTCAAACAGACTTAGCTAGTCAAGTGGGTCAGTCTTGCGCTAAGACATTGACATTTTAAGCATCATTTTCAGGTGAGCAAAATGTGTGAAGAGTTAGGAAGAGGAATTAGGTAGACCGTAGGTGTTATCATGACACTTTGTGTCTTTTATATATTGGATTTTAATTCATTTAGTATTTCTCTATTTTGACGCCTTGTGTTGTGATGATGCCTATTGATCATGTCTTGCGATTCCGCCTTGGCGGGGTGTGACAGATTGGTATCAGAGCCACAGGTTATAGAGAACTAGATGGTTGGCCTAGACTATAACTTAGAGACCTTCATAGAGTTGCATTTTAGGATCTATGTGTTTACATGTACGTAACTAGTATATACTTACATATATTTGAAAATTTTTATATGTCTATTTTGTCAACTACATCCTAGTCATATATATATATACATATATATATATACATATATATATATACATATATATATATACATATATATATATACATATATAT
>BQNB010079791.1:9417-30133 GCA_026074375.1 Tanacetum coccineum | reverse complement strand
TAAAGCTTGTGATAGTAGACAGTCTTCAGCTCTTGACTCTGCTTAACAAGTGTCACAAACCTTTGCCATTCTGGTTGTAGTTTGGACATTCACTTCATGATTTGTAACATGACACTGATTTCGGACAAGCTCATTCATCATCTTGTAAAACCGTGAGTAATACGATTCAAGTGATTCACCATCCCGTGATGTGAATTTTCCAAACTCCCAATATAAATTGGTTTCAAGATCTTGAACATTGATTGATTCACCTTGTTTCAACCTTTCAATGGCTTTCCACATTTCACATGCATTCGGACAAGCATCAACTGTGGAGTAGATATCGTTATCTATCCCTGTGAGAATGATCTGAACGGCTTCAGCTTCGGCATTCAGTTGATCGCGTATGTCTTGTGAAACATTCTTATAGTTCTCCATATACCTCTCTGTAGTTGTTTCAGAACTACCTTCAGCAACTGGAACTGTCTTCTCAGCCCATTGATACGTGTATGGTGGATTTTGGAGACAATAGTGGATGAGTTCACTGTTAGGTTTGGTGTCAATGTATCTCTTGATTCTGGATTTCCACTGAACGTAATTACCCGGTGCTAACATTGGTGGACGATCTTTGCTACCCGCTTCCATGATAGCATTATGAAGAGCATTCGATGATTGAGTTTGCAAATTGATATTTGAATTTGACATTTTGATGAAGTTGTGAATGGATATCGGATCTTAAGTGTTATGAAGTGTTGATTGTATTGTGGTGAGAGAGAATGCAATTAACTCCACGGGATTTTACAACTCTATGATTAAAACCGAGAAGGAAAAAGTTTACTTGTCGGGATTTTACAAAATCAATAGAAAAACCGTGAAATTAAAATTGACATATTTCGCTTGCTGGATTGCATATTTCGCTTCGCTAAAAGTTGCATGTTTCGCTTGAATAATCAATACTTGTTTCGCTTGAAAAATCAGTACATATTTCGCTTCAGAAATTGCACATTTCGCTTGACAATTCAAAACATATTTCGCTTGAAAAATCTAAACATATTTCGCTTGGAAAGTCAAAACATATTTCGCTTGTCTTTAACATATTTCGCTTGACAGTTTAACATGTTTCGCTTCGACTGTTTAACATATTTCGCTTCTCATTTTTTAACATATTTCGCTTCAAATTAAACCTGCATGTTTCGCTTGAATATCAAACGTACATATTCCGCTTGAAATTACACCTGCATATTTCGCTTGAATATCAAATGTACATATTCCGCTTAACCAATAACGTACATATTCCGCTTGACCTGTGTTACATATTCCGCTTGCAGTCACTTTCTAGTGAGGACCACTTTTACTAACAAACAAAGTGTCCTTGTGTTGTGAAGCACAAAATGTGGATCTTGGTCTCTTGGCTTAACCGGTTTGGGACCACAAAGAAATGAGAGAAACCACAAATAAGCCGAAATAAGCTTGTAAAAAACTTGAATAAGCTCGAAATAAGCTAGGAATGAGCTCAAATTTTTTTCAACAAAAGTGAAGAAAACTAAGAGCCTAGTTTGAAGAACAAACAAAAAAGAACAGGACACTTTTGACTCTTCTAGTCCCGAACAAAAAATACCACTTCGAGAAGGAAAAGAAGAAAAAATAAGCCGAGTGTAATAAGCTTATAAAAAAACAATCAGTGAAAATTATCAAAGCAGTAATGACTAGACAAGAAACTTTTTAACTAGAATAGCAAAAAGGATATAAGCAAAACAAACCAATAAGCCCTCAAGAAAATGAGACGTGAGCTTATGAACAAAATAAGCCACGAAAAAGCTTATAAAACCACAAGAATCGAACACTAAACACCCCTTGGCGAGTGATACCACGTGTTGGTCTTATATTAATCCTTCATAACCAATAAGCAAACTCGAATAAGCTCTAAATGAGCCCCTATTAAGCCGGCAAAATAAGAAAGAAAAAGAGAGAGAGAGAAAGAAACTTGGAAACTTATATTAGAGTGAGAAAGGAAGAGTTACAGTTGAGAAAATGTAACCAACACCCCTCCATCCATGGTGAGAGTGGTTACTTTTATACCCATGAGCAATAAAATCAAGATGATGAAAATCCAGATGAGGAAAATAATGATGATGATGAGCAAACTGATTCTGATACTAATGCTGATGACTTTGTTCACCCCAAGTTTTCAACTCATGATGATGAAGCAAGGTAAAAAGAAGTAAATGAAGAAGATAACTTTGATCCAAGGGTTCAAACACCCTCTCATGTTGAATCCACTGATGATGAAAGAAATGAAGAAAGTGATGAAGAAGTTCAAGGAACAAATACTGAGGAAGAAAAGATGGTTGAAGAGGCGACACATGAAGAGGACGAAGCAAATGAGCTATACAGGGACGTGAACGTTAATCTGGAGGGAAGAGACATTGTGATGACGGATGCTCCATTGCCTAATGTTCAAGCAACTCAGGAAACAAAAGATACTCATGTGATACTCATTGCTCCGATCAATCCTGAAGGTCAACAGCAGAGTTCTTCTATGTCATCTGGCTTCGTATCTAACATGCTCAACCTCAGACCAGATACAGGTATTGACTCAATATTTAACACCGAGGCAACTTCACTGGTAGATGTTCCGGTCATAACTATTGCTGAGCCACCTCTTGTGTTTGCAACAACTCTTCCTCCAACACCCACTCCTCTCATCACACATATGCAACAAACATCATTTCCCATACCAACAACAGCTCCAAGTACTTCTCTTCAAGACCTTCCAAACTTTGGTTCTTTATTCGGGTTCGACCATAGACTTAAAACTTTGGAAACCAACTTCTTTGAGTTCAAGCAAACAAACCAATTTGCTGAAGCAGTTTCTTTCATTCCTGGCATTGTTGATGCATACCTTGCAAACAAGATGAATGACGTCGTTAAGACAGCTATTCAATTGCAATCAGACAGACTCATAGATGAAGCCCAAGCTGAAAACAAAGACTTTCTCAATAAACTTGATGACAACATAAATAAAATAATCAAGGAACAAGTCAAAGAACAAGTTAAGGCACAAGTCTCCAAGATTTTGCCAAAAATTGAGAAGACAGTAAACGAACAACTCGAAGCTGAGGTTATGACTCGTTCATCCACTGACTCCAAGACATCTCTTGCTATAGCTGCCAACCTATCTGAATTAGAGCTAAAGAAGATTCTCATTGAAAAGATGGAGAGCAATAAATCAATCAACATATCTAATGAACAAAAGAATCTCTACAAGGCATTGGTTGAAGCTTACGAAAGTGACAAGCTCATTCTTGACACTTATGGTGACACTGTCTCATTTAAAAAATGCAGAGATGATGAGGATAAAGATGAAAAACCCTTCGTTGGATCAAACCGGGGGTCTAAGAGAAGACGAGCTGGAAAAGAACCAGAGTCAACCAGTGCACCAAAGGAAAAGACATCCAAGACTGCTGGCAAGTCAACTAATGGGTCCAAATCTCAATACAAGTCTGCTGGCGAGTCTGCTCATACAGAGGAGCCAATGCACACCGACAAGGATTTGGAAGAACCCGCACATCAAGAGTTTGATATAGGAGCTACTGAAGAACAAACTGATGAAGAGACATCTTAACATCCTGATTGGTTTCAAAAACCAGCCAAGCTTCCTACTCCCGATCGTGATTGGAACAAGACTTTACCTGCTATTCATGGACCAGTTCAACCTTGGTTAAGTAATCTGGCTCGGGAAAAAGGTCCTCGTGCATCATTTGATGAGCTAATAGATACTCCTCTGGACTTCTCAGCATTTATGATGAATCGGCTCAAAATAGACACTTTAACACCTGAATTATTAGCCGGTCCAACATTTGAGCTAATGAAAGGTACATACAAAAGTCTGGTTGAGCTAGAATACTTCTTTGAAGAAGTATACAAGGCAACCACGAATCTACTAGATTGGCACAACCCTAAAGGTCAGCAATTCCCTCATGATCTACGAAAGCCACTACCATTGATACCTAACTCTCGTGGTCATCAAGTCATTCTGTTTGATCACTTCATCAACAACGACCTAGTGTATCTATCTGGTGGGGTCTTAAGCCGTACTTATGCAACTTCCGTTACAATGACCCAGGCTGCAGATTATGGTCATATCAAATGGATTGAAGATTTGGTCCCCAACATAATCTGGAGTGAAGTGCCAGTCAACTATGACAAGCATGCACTATGGGGAATTTCTCATTGGGGACGCAAACGTCAACAATTCTATGGATTTGCTGCTAACAGGGAATCGGCTCGTGATGTATACTCCAAACGGGAAAATCATTTTTTGTACAAACAAACTTCAAAATGTCGAATGTCACTGCTACAAACAGATTAGATTGGATCATCACCGTCGTAATTGAATAAAGCAAACTATATACATTCAAGGAAGGAGACTTCAAACGGCTTCACCTTCAAGATATAGAATACATGCTGATTCTTCTTGTTCAAGGCAAGCTAACAAATCTCAATGTTGAAGATCGTCTCGCTTTTGGTGTCTCTCTGAGAATGTTTACAAGAAGTATAGTCATCCAAAGGCGTGTTGAAGATCTTCAGTTAGGTATCGAAAGTTACCAAAAGAAGCTCAACATCACAAATCCAGATACGTACAGATCTGATCTTAAATGAAAGGATGCCTATATAGCATATTGCTATCCTAGAGGGTTCATCTATCTGAACAAAGACAAGAAGAACAGATTGATGCGTATTGATGAACTCCACGAAGTTAGGTGACGAAACACTTCGATATGTTCGGAACAGCTCTAATATCGACACTGAAAGGGATTAGGATGGAATATCTACCAAAGACAATATGGAGGCAGAGTGACAGGGAACGAGCAAAAGCTATGATTCAGGCGATCGAGAAAATGCTCAAGTCAAGGAGGATAATGAGAAGCTTGAAAAGATTTGTTGGTGGGAGACCGTACGAGGGTGACTTTCGGTTGCTGCAAAGGACCATATGATTTATCATATGATGTCCTCATCATAAAAGGTCAATCCTCATGAATAATAAAAAACTTGTGAATTTATATATATGTAGTACAGACTTTATGGTGATATCAAGGAGTGCTCGAGTACAAAATTTTCAAGAATTTCTTAGTAAATTCAAAAAATTTCAAATTATTGTACTCAGCACTGTCTTATATACCCTCATAAATTGAGGGGGAGCATTAAAATGTTCCTTATAAATAATATGTAACATTTTGTCCCTGAAAGTTTAATCAATTGATATCCAAAATATCAAGGGATTAACATTTTGGATAAGGGGAGAAAATATGATTAAACTGGATCTAACTTGTATTGAAAGATGTGATCATATAAAATGGACTCAATGCGCTCCAACACTTAGCATGTATAACTACGATTTACGATGCACATTTTAAAGGGGAGCCTTTTAATGATGATGAAAAACACTCAAAGTTGTAAATTTTTTGATATTTATATCAAACATTTTGATTGAACTTTCAATGATATTTGGTTATGAATCGTGATCGGAAAACCCAAAAGACCAGCCAATGTAACTTAAATTTATGGAGTTATAAGGTGGTTAGGCATAGGTATTAAAAATCCATAATCCAACCAGAACCGAAGGGATCTACCTAGGGATATCCACATATTTTATGTAGAAGTCCTTAGGTATAATACAAAAGGAAAAAGTGAGAATCAGGAAAAGTGCCGACTGAGATTGGAGCTAAACTGAACCAACCCCACAAGTTTATTATGAAGTCCTCGTAAACAGGAAGTGGTTGAAGAATTAAAAATAAATTAAGATATAAAAGGAAAAGCAAGAAACGCTCCATACACGTAGTCAGTAAACCGGGTCAATACATAATCTGTCAGAAACACTAAGTTGTTGTCTGACATTGAAGACAGTCATGGACCCAGTGACGCTATCACAAAAACCCTTCCCTAGCCACTACAAGGTCTCTCAACACAGACCTTTTTACATTGTCTCAAGAGATTACATGCATTTCTATCACTTTCTCACTCTGATTAGTTGATATTGAAAAGGTATCATCTGCACCAGCCTCCATCACTACAAGAAAAGTGCACAATTGAGTCTAACCAAAAGAGATCATCCATAAATCTCATTAGGACACTTGTCAAAATTATGCTTGTTATCTCACACAATGTGAATAACAAGAAATATACTAAGAGTCCTACGCATTATCCTTATGATTTTTCCAGAACATCCGAGTGATATAATTCACAATGAAGATGGAAATCCTGCTTGAGCCAACATCAAACAAGCTCATGGTAGGTGACTTGTGCGATTGTATATGAATCAAACTTATGACAACTAGAAAAAAATGATGGTGCGATTCTATAAGGATCAAACTTGTTCCAGGTTATGAATTGACGATTGATGATGAATTTTGAAATGATTAACACTCTTGATGTGTCACAAAACCACTTTAGCAAAAGTGATACTCCGATTGATTTCAAATCATATTTTTATTTTCAAATCGGTGAGATAGTAAACTCAGATTAGTGATACACTCTTATTCGTGCTATCTGCTTTGAACTCCGATAATGATAACATGCTGAGTTTTTGTTGAATTCTATACACATGTGTAGAAATATTCGAAACTTCAACTGGAAAACCGTCAAGGAGATTCTTCTATAATTGAATCTACCTGAAACACATGGTCTTCCTTACGGATTCGAAGGTTACTCCAACCAAACATGGGTGAATGACAAAGCCATATTCGTCCCCGACCGGCTTTATTGCTAACTGTTTTAATGCAAGATACTTAAAGATGGAGGTGAAGGTACCTGATTCCAGCTGACTCACAAGATTCATAACCACATGCTCATACCCGACCGACAAACATAAAGACAATATGAAAGCTCAAGTACATGTTTCAAGACTTCCGCTACTCTGATACCGTAACTATATCTTGAGTGACAAAGTATAAAGTCAAAGAATTTCAAAGAAGTTTTCGTCACTCTGATATCGAACGTCTTTCTTGAAGTGACGAAGTGTTAAAGTTAAAGAATTTCAAGAAAAATTTAACATTAAAAGCTTTCAAGTCAACAAAAGAAGACAGCGTATGAGCCATGTCGGTCCTGAATCACAAGTTCACAAGATGGCCAAAGTCACAAGATGGCGAAAAAGAGATTATGCTTAGTTGATGATCTCAAGGTGTTCAAGATCACATTCAAGACAAGCTGAGGAACAAGCTCAAGACACCCTAAAGTCCTATGATCAACATACATCTCAGTTTAATTTCATAATTTTTAGGTTTTTCTCAATCGTTTTTGCTTATTATTGATTAATTTAGCTTTATACACTTCCATATCATTAATTTCATTCAAACTCTAATTTTCTGACTGTATCGATTCTCAAGCACAGCCTCGCTGGTGATAAATGACCCAGGGATATTCTATACTACTTCTCGATTTCATTGATTATTTTTAGATTATACTTATTATATATATTTTATTATATATTATATATATAAGAGGTGTTAGCTTAACAGCAATCAGTTACGTTAATTAAAATCAATTGTATTGAAAAATTTAGAAAACAATACCTTAACTCTTGAAAATCAAAACCCTAAATTTTTTTGGGGTTTTCTTCTTGTTTTGTGTTGTTCGACCGGCCAAGGGAAGGAGAGGAAAAATCAAAGTGATTTGGTTTAGGTTTGATTTGTATTTATAGGCCTTAAAAGATAATTACCAAAAACAAGTTGTAATCTAATTAGGATATCTTTTCCTTTTTCTTTTCTTTTACTAAAATTCGTTTTTTTTCTATTATAAATTATTTATTTATTTATTATTATTTACAACTTTAATACCTATATTTTTTTGATTCTAGGTTAAAACCTTTGCTTATTTCGCTAAACCTTGAACTTTCTAACTAGATTTCTAACAAGCCTTCACTTCCAATTATTTCTAAAAATGGAAAGTACTCTAAAATCACTAAAATACTAACATAATATATATAATATGTATTATATATATAGTACGTACACAGAAAATTACGTACACGACATTTGAAACTACGCAAAGCTTCCAAATGATCTCATTTCCATTCAATCTCATTTCAACTAGTACCATGATTCATAAATCATGTACTTCAATCTCATACACATATCTCTCACAAAACGCATAAAACACATAAAGAACACACATAAACGCTTCAAATAAATTCTAAACAAACTGACTAACTGGCTCAAACCACGGTTGTCACATTAGGAACTCCAAATCTTGAAAACAATTTTCTAAGGAACTTTACCACTACCCGAGCGTCGTTGGTTGGAAGAGCTTCAGCTTCCAACCATTTTGAAACATAATCAACGGCCACAAGGATGTATTTGTTGTTCCGTGAAGAGGGATAGGGTCCCATGAAATCGATGCCCCAAATATCAAAGAATTCGCTTAGTAGAATATTGGTTAGGGGCATTTGATTGCGGGAAAAGATATTCCCTGCCCTCTGGCAGACATCGCATTCACGAACATATCTTGCGGCATCTTTAAAGATAGTTGGCCAACAAAATCCTGATTCAAATACCTTTCTGGCAGTAATGTCGAAACCATAATGTCCTCCGGCCGGCCCCATATGACAATGCTCAAGAATTCCTTATAGCTCTCTTCCGAACACACATCTTCTTACGATTCCGTCGAGGCATGATTTAAATAAATAAGGATCATCCCATATGTAGTGTTTCATGTTAGAAAGGAATTTTTTTCTTAAATGATACGTTAAACCCTATGGTATGCTTTTTAATACTAAAAAATTTGCGTAATCCGCATACCATGGATCAGCTTCATGTTCCTTAACATGGATAGCCATAAGATGTTCATCAGGGAAGGAGTCGCGTTTGCTTCTGCATTCAGCTGCTCTAATTCTGGATTTTCTAATCTAGATAAATGATAGCAGCTAAGTTTTTAGTCCCCTTTTTATCCTTGATTTCGATAGTAAATTGTTGAAGAAGCAAAACCCACCTTATAATCCTTGGCTTTGCATCTTGTTTGCTAAATAAGTATTTTAAGGCAGAATGATCAGTATAGACGACCGTTTTAGACATTATCAAATAAGATCGGAATTTATCAAAGGCATATACTACTGCTAGAAGCTCTTTTTTAGTAGTAGTGTAGTGTTCTTGAGCATCATTCATGGTCTTACTTGCATAGTAGATCGGGCGAAACTTCTTATCGATTCATTGTCCCAAAACAGCTCTACGGCATAATCACTAGTATCGCACATTAGTTCAAAATCTAGATTCCAATCAGGAGCTACAATGACTGGGGCCATTGTCAATTTATCTTTAAGGATATTGAATGCTTGAATGCTCTCATCCAAAAAGATAAACTTAGCATCCTTTATTAACAATTGGGTCATGGGCCGCGTAATTTTAGAAAAATCCATGATGAACCTTCGGTAGAATTCGGCATGCCCCAAGAAGCTTCTAACCCCCTTTACATTTGTGGGGTAGGGCAGTTTGGCAATAACATCAACCTTTTCCCTGTCTACTTCGATTCCTGACTTAGATATTTTATGTCCTAAGACGATTCCTTCCTTTACCATGAAATGACATTTTCCCAGTTTAATACTAGGTTTGTTTCCTCGCATTTGGCTAACATTTTTGATAAGTTAGTAAGGCAAGAAGTGAAAGAGTTACTAAAAACGGAAAAATCGTCCATGAAAACCTCCATAAAGTCCTTGCACATATTGTGAAAGATTGCTGTCATGCATCTTTAGAACGTAGCTGGAGCATTGCATAGTCCAAAGGGCTTTCGTCTATATGCAAAAATTCCGTATAGGCAGGTGAAAGTAGTATTCTCCTGATCTTCTAGGGCTAAAGGAATTTGAAAATATCTGGAGAATCCATCCAAAAAACAGTAATACTCATTCCATGATAATATTTCAAGCATCTAATCGATGAAAGGTAATGGAAAGTGATCCTTTCTGGTTGCGTCATTTAGTTTTTGATAATCGATGCACACCCTCCATCCTATGATAGTCCTGGTTGGGACAAGCTTGTTGTTCTCATTTGTTATTACTGTCATTCCTCCTTTCTTAGGTACTACATGTATCTGGCTGACCCATGGACTATCAGAGATGGCGTAGATTAACCCAACATCGAGTAATTTGACTATTTCAGCTTTAACCACATCCTGCACCTTTGGATTGAGTCTGCGTTGGGGCTGAACTATAGGCTTGAAATTGTCCTCCATCAGAATTTTATGAGTGCAAAATGACGGGCCGATGCCCTTGATATCTGCAACCTTCCAGGCTAAAGCCGCTTTGTGTTTAGATAAAACCTAAAGAAATAATTCTTTTTCTTGACAAGATAAAGACGAAGAAATAATAACTAGGAATTCTTGGTTATCGTCCAAAAAGGCATACTCCAAATACGATGGGAGTTCTTTTAACTTGGGGATCTACTTCTCGGGTTCCTCCGTGTTTGTAGTGAAGAGAGTAGGCTTGGGTCCTCCATCGTCCTGACTAGAGAACACCCCTATGTCTGCGACTTAATCTGCTTCATCATCCCCATCTTCCCATAAGTTAATAATTTTACCTTGCTGATAGTTTATTATCGGCTCGACTAAAAATGAATTGAGAGGGCCTAAAGGAAGGATTTCCTGTGTGTGGTCAAGGATGGTTAGGTCAACCATATCGATAGAGAGACAAGTGTCATCTTTAGGAGAGGCAAATTTCATTGATTTCTCAATGTCGAAGGTAACCATTTTGTTTCCTAATTTGAAAGATATTTTCTTATTGAAGACGTCTATCATAGCATGAGTAGTGGCCAAAAATGGTCAAATGATAGGAATTTTATGGTCTTCTTCCATGTCTAGCACAACAAAGTCAACAGGGAAAAAAATTTGTCGATTTTTACCATGACATTCTCAGCGATTCCCCTCGGGCATTGAGTTGATTTGTTAGCTAATTCAATGCACATGCGGGTTGGTTTTAATTCTCCCAAACCTAACCTCGTAAACATAGAATATGGCATGAGGCTGATGCTGGCCCCAAGGTCAGCAAGGGCTTTGTCGATACCAACTTTTCCTATGATACATGGTATGGTAAAGCTCCTAGGATCTTTCTCTTTCAAAGGAATTTCACTAAGGAGAATAACAGAGCATCTTTCATTTAAGGTTATCCTAGAGGTTTCTTCCATCCTTCCTTTTTTGAAAGGAGATCTTTTATATTTTGGCATCTGTTCCAATGCCTCAATAAATGGAATGTTTATGCTAAGTTGCTGAAGGTTCTCGAGAAACTTCTTGAATTGCTCTTTTTCTTTTTCCTTTTTCAATCGCCCAGGAAAAGGAATAGGTTGAGCATAGGATTCTGTAATATTTCTTGGCTTGTTGGGTTCCTTACCATCATTTGTGGTGCTAGTTTCTTATGCCGAAGGTTCGGTCTGCGAGTCATTTTCAAGAGGGTTCTCTGGAGGTTTATAATTGAGTCCGCTCCTAGTTGTTATAGCATGTGCCAGCCCCCTATAATTTGTTTCAGTGGCGCTAGGTAGGCTACCAGTTTCCCGATCTTGTATTAATTCAGCGATCTTTCCCAAGTGACTTTCTATCTTTTTGATAGAAGAGGCCTATGCCTTAAAGTTTTGGTCGTAGTTTTTCTTGATTTCCCAAACCATGTTTTCGCTCTTCTTTTGCCTTCTAAGGGATTCTTTTATGAAACTATTTAGAGTTTCTTCAAGAATTGAAATCCACCCTTCCATAGGGGTTTCGTACTTATGTTGTGCCATTCGAACTTCTTTAGTTATGATGTTTATGTTGCGTTTGAAATTACTAATTTGGTCAAGGACAACATCCATTTCTTCAATTTTGGTGTTTCCTTCCTTGCCCCAAGAGAGAGAATGTTCAGATAATTCCCTAATAGCTTTGATACCTTTCAATGGTGTCATTCTAGGAATCGATCCCTTAAAATTAACTTTATGTCGGGTTTCGGTATCTAAACCTTAATAGAAGATTTGTAAGTTCTCGTAATTGTTTACTTTATGTTCGGGGCAATTAAAGAGAGATTATGTGAATCTTTCCCATGAGTAGTGTAATGGTTCATTAGGTTCTTATTTAAAGGTCCTAATTTCTTCTATCTCCTGAATGATTTTAGCAGGAGGGCGATATTCGTTTAGGAAAGCATTTCTGAACAAGTCCAGGTTGTGATCGTACTAGTGGGTAATCGTTTTGTCCACCGTTTAGCTTTTCCTTTTGTGGAAACTAGAAGGGGGTTGAATAGTTTACAGGTTAATTGGCGTTTTAAAGTTTTACTTCTAAAATTTGTTAGATCCGAGTATATGTTCAACCAACCAACGATATGAACCAACAATATACGTATCTACTAGCTATAACTAATTAAACAATAAATAACAATCACAACAATATAAATAGATGAGAGAAGGAACAATCAAACCAAGATACCAAAATTAATAGTGGTTCGGCTATGAAGCTCCTTTTCGCCCTACTCCACTCCCCGAGTATCTAACTCGAGATTTCACTATGTCAACAAGCTCCCTTCAGGCGGAGAAAACCATTTACACGCCGCTTACGTTATTTTCTGACACTAAGCTAAATGTCGAGTCCTAATCTTAGCTAGAACCAATCTACCACTTCACAAGCACTACACAATCACAAGATCTACACTATCGGATTTACACATAATCCAAATCACATAATTACACAAGATAATTACAATAGAGATTTGATATTTAGAAGAAGAGAGGAGAGATCACTAAATAACGATTCGTTTCTTGGCGAATACGAATGTTCTTCTCTTACACTTGATAGAGAGGAGAGGAGAAATGAGAAGAAGAGATTGGATCACTTGAAACAAGATTAAACAATGTTAGTGATCAAGAGATTTAGTGAGAGAAAGAAGGTTTTTAGAGAGAGAAAGAAGACTAGAAAAATTCATGCAAAGAGGTATGTTTTTCTGCCAGAAATAGTGCAGTATTTATAGACAGGATTTCCAACGGCTAGCTGGCGGCGGTCCCGGCGGTCCCAGATATATCTGGGGGCGGCCAGGCCTATAAGGGGCCCCCCCACTAGAGTACGCTCCTGTTTTTGACTTTTTGTGGGGAAGGTTGTATCTAGTATAGAAGCTTCCATTTTGGGGGAAAACCCAGATTCAAATTTTATTATTTAAATAAAACATTTTCTTTTATTAAAAAGTATTTTTGTATATTTATTTTGTAAAAATACTTTTGTGAAAATGTTATGGTTAAGAAAAAAAATTTTCTTGATCACTAATCATGCTTAATGATTTGTTTGTACATACCTTAAGTGATCACTAATCTTAGAAATTGAATTTTATAATTAATAATTTGTAAACGTTTATTTTTATCGTAAATGTTTTTACATTTTGTTATTATCAAAATATTGAGAGGTCGAAAAATATAAATAACATTTTTAGACATTATTTGTATTAACAATCTCCTCATTTTTTATGATGACAAAATATAAACTCATTTTGTATAAATTTAAAGGTTTCAAATTATTAATGAGTTTTATTCCATTTCTCCCTCTTTTTGTCGAATTCAAAAAGGATGATCGTCGAATTGTTGTAGAAGGAAAGAAGCCAACGATATCAAGACTCCCCTTTGATGTATGCTCCCCCTCGTTTGGGGCACCAAGAGATCGATATTACGAAAATTGTTGGCTATAAAACAAAGTTAGAGGTACAAGTGCAAGAAAAATATCTTTACGCATAACTATAAATTCAAGTCACCCATAAAAGAGTTTCATTCAATAATCAAGAAACTCATACAATAGTAAACATAACAAATTAACTCATACAAGAAGACATGAACTTATGCATAAAGTTAAGTTATACCAAGAGTATTAATACTACATAAATCCTAGATGATTCATGATTCATAGGAGATGACTTTTGAGCAAAAGGTTGAGGTGACACATTATGAGATTATTGAAAACAATTCAAGGTTGAGATGGAAAGTGTGAAGTGATGGCGGTAGTGAGAAGATACTCAAGATGAGCAAACATGATGTTCATCTCATCTCTTAAGGTTAAGAAAAGATTTCGGTAGTGAGAACAACATATGCATATTGACCTATGGTAGTCATGATAGTTGTAGTAAAGAGGATGGCCCATGATAGGTGGTTGAGGTTGTGGTGGAGATGGTGGTGATGGAGTTTCAAGGTTTTCAAATGGTGACAATAAGAGAGTGATATCTAAAGAAGGATGACTTTGAAGTGGTTGGGGGTTTGAAGGTCTAGGAGGAACATCCGAGATGTTGTCTAGCAAAGGGTTCAAAGGTTGAGGAGAAGTTGGTTCATTAGATGATGGTGGTGAAATTTTAAGTTTTGATTGAAAAGAAGAAGATGTGTTCTCTTGGCTTGATGAGGTTTCATTGGTTGATGGAGTTTTTGATGGTGCATTTAGAGGAGTTGGAGATGAAGAAGTTGTTGTAGGAGAAGGTGTAGTGAGGTTTTCATCATCATTTGTGAGATCAACAAAGAGTTGTTTTGGAGGTATGATGGTGAGTTTGATTTTCTTAAAGCCATGGGAGGAAGATGCTTGAGTGGAATCCATGGTAGAAGGGTTTGAAGAAGATGAAGATGATAAGAAGAGTGGAAAGGATGGTTTATTTAATTAGGAAGCATAGGATTGAAGTGGCAAAGCATGAGGATTAAGAAAATAGATTCCAAAAGTGGTTTAGCAAAATGCAGAAAGTATAGCTGTGTCTAGTGGAGAGGATAGTCAACTGCACAGAAAATCAGGTAGTCACAGTAAAATTTCCGTGACTCTGATGGCGGTCCCATAATTATATGGCGGTCTCATATATATTTGGGGGCCGCCCTTTATTTATGGGGGCCGTTTTCTGGAGGAGTAGAATTTTTCTAGTTTTTCAAATTTTTGTAACTCATGTGCAGAAAATTTTTCCTAGTTTTTCCCTTTTGCTGTCAATCCTATTTCATTATGAATCATCTAAAACTTCCTAATAACCAAATTCACAAGGCTAGTTACCCTAAATTCAATTAGAGAGGCACATATAGGCATATTGACTGAAAAATAATCATGCATAATATCATATAGATAACCATATTGTATCAACATGCATGCAATCAAAGTTTAGGATGATAAACTGGAATGATCATCCAAGGCAAGCTATATTGCCCAAGTTTAACACTAATAGTTTTACCACTCATGTTAAGTCTAAGTACTAAAGCATAAATAGTAAAAGCATAATGCTAACAACTATAAATAAGTAGCATAAATAATAAAATGTTCTTAAAGCAATTCTCCAAATTTCTTACTTTTTTATCTTTCTTAACATCTATTTCTACTTATGAAACGCAAAAAGAACAAATAAGACGAAAGCAAAACGCAAAATAAGGCAAAGACAATGATTTAAAACGATAACGGAGATTTCGCTATAAGAACGTTCGACTAAACTAGCAAAGTAAATCGTATTTTAAGGCATCCGTTACAAATGGAAAATTTATTTTTTTAAAGTCACGCTAATTTGATGAAAAGAACTAAATTTTAGAAAAAGAATTATATTTTTTGTTTTTTATTTTATTTATTATGATTAAGAACTATTTACAATATAAATTTGATTATTTAATAAATAGACAACTTATCTGGTTATAAATTCTTGAAAAATTAGGAAAAAATATTTAAACTATTTGAATCTAGGAAAATTGAAAATGGAAAAGTTGCCTAAACGAATAAGCAGTAAAATAGCTTAAAAAAGGCTGAATAGCTTAAACCTAAAATGCATTTAACAAATTAATTGTGTAAGTAAATACTTAAAAAATACCCAAGGGTAGTTGGTGATGAGTGTGTGTGTTGAGGTGTTGGTGTTATAAAGGAGAGGTCACAGGTTCGACCCCTGTGACCTTTCTTTTTAAAAAATAATAACATTTTTTTTATTTTTTTTTGAAAAGCTAACTACTAAAATAGAAAATTAAAAACTGTAATGGAAATACTTTTTCTAAAAACTACAAATTAAGCTAGATATTATAGGGCTTCCAATTAAAGGTGACAGTTTGGCTATTTTGAATATCTTAGTAAATTAAGCATGCTATTTAGGCTTTTTAGACTAAATAAGCACAGACGGAAAACAAAAAATAAGCGCTAAAACAGATCCTTGGCTAGACTTAATAAGAACTTATGATTATAAATAAGCTGACAAAATATTCTAAAAAGCAATTAAAAATCTAAAAGGACGGCTAGACTCTCAAACAGATTCTAAGGACTATTGAAAAACTTTAAGCTAAGATTAGGACCTAATAATCACTTATAAAAAGCCAAAAAGCAAAAACAGATTAAGAACAGGACTCAAAAGACTTAAATAAGCTAGAGTTAAGCAAAGAGAAAAAAGAAATAAGCTAGAAAACAGGCAGATGAAAATGACAGACAAAACTACTTATTTTTGGCTTTTTGATATGAAATAGCTAATTTGCAACTTAAATTTAAAACTGAATAAGCAAAAGATAAAGCTAAAGACTCAAATCAGCTAAATACACTAACTCATTACAGCAAATTATAGAACTTAGACGCTTAGAAAATTAAGGACCCTATAAATAAGCTTGAAATCCTGTTTAAAAGTGACTGCATACATGACTTTTTCTTTAACTACTAAATTGCAACTTAAGCTTTTAAGACTCTATAATACTTTTGATACTATTAAGTTCCTATCAAAATAAGCTAATTTCAGCAGAATTTAACCTAGGAAAAGCTAGAATCTAACCACATATGATCTGCATTACAAGGGACTTATAAGAGCTAAAGCTACTAACTTACTTGACTGTTTTTGGAATTAAAGTTCTCAAAAGGTATTCCAAAGTCTTAAAACTCAAAACAGATTTGTAATAACCAAAATGAGACCCATTCTTAGCACTGAATCAACTCCTTAAGTATACATTTTATGAAATCAGCTAATAAGCTTATTAGCTCAACTTCTGAACTAACAGGACTTACATTTTGGTTTAAAACAACTTCAAAATAAGCTTTAACTAATTCTGAATAATTTTTTTAAGACTAGTATTAAGACCTTTATTTATAGCCTGAGCAAACTTACTATGAAAACCAAAAATAGCTAAAAACTATTTTGACCCCATTTTTAATCCTTAATACCAAACTCCCCTTTTTTTTTTTGTTTTTTTTTTTTTATCTTTTTTTTAAAATTCATTTAAGCTAAACAGGAACCTTATAACCCTAATTGTTGAAAAACAAATGATCGCACTAGTCATACTAAGGGACAGATAAGCAACATCTTGGAAAAATTAAGCATCTATAATAATCAAAACAGATAGAGTACAAAGCTTATTAAAGACTAATAAGCAAAAAGTTTAGGAAATTAAGCACTAATTAATAAGCTACACTAATAACCATATTTTTGGTTTTTCTTAACAGTTTTTATGAAAACTAAACTAAAATTTAAAACAGATTATAAAACTCTTAATATGAGAACAAATAAGCTAAATGAAAACAGAATAAGCACAAATTAGCATATAAGAAGCAGAAATAAGCAGATAAGTAGGCAATTCAGACAATAAGCGAATATTTAAAGTAAAAGAAATAGTACATTTATCCCAGCTAAACAGGGACTTAAATGCTCTTAAGAGCTTAAATCAACAAGCTCCAACTTGTTAAAACAAGCTGGTATAGTTTATTAGCCCTTCCCTTTTTGGATTATCTTCCAAAATTAGCTGAGGTATATTTAGGGGTAAAATATGGTTAAGTTCTGACTCGGTTAAGCTTTAAGGGCTTAACTGAATTCAAGCTAGCTTATTAAGTACAAGGAGCTTATTAGAGCTTATTAAGTGATAACCAAAACATTCTAAGCTTAAATTTGCATAAAAGGTGAGACATAATTCAAATATTAAAAGTAAAACTTCAATTTTATTAATATAGAAAGAGTTACAAGGCTTCAAAAGAAAATACAATAAGCAAAAAGTTTACAATAAGCTACTAATACTTAAAAATAAGCTAAAAAAACTAGACACCCAATCTATGTGAGGAGCTCTTCTTAGATAGTGCTCAGAGGAAGGATCTAGAATCCTAGGAACGTCCTTAGCTTCAATCCCGTCCATCCAATCATAACCAATTCCCACGCAATCATTGTGAACCCTTGATTAAAGTGCCACATCTCATCCACCAATAGAAACACTAGGGATTGCTAGCGTGGCCTGCCAAAATCGTCATGAAGTGCGTCATTGAGTTTCTAGAAGGGTTAGAGAGGGCGTGAGAGTGTGGATTTTTACCCTGGTGTGTGTGTCTTGTGTAAAAATGAGAGGGAAAAGAAGTAAGGGATAAACAGTGAATTTGATTATAACATTGGGGCGTTAACCCAGTTTTACAAGTTTAACATGGGTCCAAGGTGTGCGATTGGGCTTTTGTATAATATCTTGGGCTAGGGATTGGATTTTAGGAATTGGTATTGGACTTGGATTTTTACTTATAAAAGGCTTAGTGATTAGGCTTATATTTGGTGTAATATAGATACAAGATTAGTGGGATGACTAGGCACCCAATAAATTGGTACGTGTTGGGCCCCATTATTAAGGTATATGCCTTCGGCTTTGATTTCTAGTACTCTTTCCATTCTCGTGCTCGGTTTTGTCCGTGTTAGCTTCGTTTTTGTCCTTTTATTTAATATCCGTACCTGCAAGACACAAATCACAAAATACACATATACAATGCATTTTTATGTCATTTTCATTCATTATTGGTCTTTTTAGCTCATTTTATTAGTTAAAAGGTATGTGCATTTAAGCACATACCAAAATCCCACATACTAAGCTATTGCCGTGTCCTTATGCAATGTCATAAATAAAAACTTAGAAAACCAACAATTTCAACCCCCCATAGACTAATTACCTCAAAAAGTAGCTAAGTGTTCATCTAAGGGGATTTAAAAATCACTAGTTTTGAAAAGCCCCTCGTTTTACCATTTTTATGCATTTATTCTTATCATTCATACATATCATAACTTCACGGAACAAGAAACACTAAAAGGATAAATTCATCGTCCTTGATTTTTCACCCGCCCCAAACCAAGCTTAAAAACGAAATCATTGTTAAATACAAGTTAAGATGCTAACACTACTCATAAATGCTAATTGTGAAAGCATTGCCACTTTCCGCTCCCTTATTTCCTAAATCCTCTAAAGATTTTATTATTATTATTTGTGACGAATAAATTAAAGTCTTATTTATATAAAGTAAACCCGGTTTAGACCAAAATTAGTTTGAAATCCTTTCCTAAAGAGACGATATGGTGAGAGTAAGGTCCACATTAAGGTTCTAGTTTCGCATGATTTAGGGGTTATCCTTTTTTAGATAACCCCGGAGTCGAAATTTGGCTTTATTATTATTATTATTGCAACATTATTAAACATCGGTCCTTTAAATAACTGCCACATCGGTATGCGAGCCGACCATGGTCCAGGAGTCTTGTTTCGACCTCAGTTAATTCCTCGACCTTTTAGAAGGCTGCAACATCGGTTGTAAGCCGGCAAGATGCAGCAAACTTTTATTAGTCTCGGATTATTACTATGTGCCTTATTTAGAAGACTGCCACATCAGTTGTGAGCCGGCAAGAGGCAGTAAACTTTTATCAGCCCATAGGTTGTGAGCCGGCAAGAGGTAGTGGTCTTATTTCGGCTTCAGTTTATTACATAATTATTATTATAGCTAAATTTCAAGTCCTGTGGTCTTTTAACTACATAGACAACGGTAGCGAGCCGTCAGGAATCAATAGCCTATTTCTCCACAACACTGACAAAACCTCGATGTGTACCTTACTTTCACTAGAAGGAATCTCTAAAAAGTGATTTAAACTAAGAATCACAAAAACCTAAAGCAACTTTATTTATTAACAATTATATAATGTTTATTAAGTTGAAGGGACTAAAAGGCCACAATTAACCTCTATGAGCTTGAAAGAGATCCAACTACTCTATGTTTAGCATCTAACTTATATAAAACTCTATTATTTTTGTTCTTCGCAAATTTAAAATCTTTAATAAAAAGATCCGCGAATGCTTAGTCTAATAAAAACAAGCTTAGCATATTTAAAGTCTATCATCGAAACTTGCAAACTCATAGTTCTTTTCAAGCTAGAATTCGCGTTTTAAAGCTTCTTGTATAAAAGACTAGCAAAAGCTTAAATTTATATAAGTTAAGGGGCAAGCTAGAGCGCAACATGCTTGATCAAGTCAAAATTTATTCCTTAAAAAGACTAAACATCGTGTCTAAACACTTATTCTATTTTTGAAAATTTTTAAATTTTGGCATATTTTTGCTATTTTTGGTGGAAAAACGGGGTTACGTGAAGACAAGGCAAATGCAAGTAAGATCAAATCGAAAGATCCCCCATACTAGAACTACACATTGTCCTCAATGTGAGACTGTCACCCCCATACTAATTCCAAGGCATAATCCAAATATTAAGGGGTCTCTACGCAAATCTAAAGCCGTTTATTAATTATCCTAATAGATAAACGTTAATCAATAAGATTTAGGATATCAGATTCCCATATATAAGCAAGCAAAGGATTTAAGATTGAGTGAATGATGGACAAAACTATGAGCACGAGAGCCTTCAAAATCCAGGCATACCTGGACATAAAATACAAAACACGAAACAGGAGAAAGGAAGAGGTGAGCCTCCTCACATCACACTTATTAATAATTATTAATATACTACTATAAAGGATAAGCATGGGTTGCCACCCATAAAGCGCTTGTTTTTGTTAACTGAGTC
>BQNB010079790.1:0-30134 GCA_026074375.1 Tanacetum coccineum | reverse complement strand
TTAGGGCTTAAGTATTTATTTGTATAACTGCTATGCTTCCCCTCTATTTTTGCATAGCTTATATATTTCGTATTTTGCTAAGTTATTATTTTAGTTATTTTGTCTACCATTATCTGTTATGATATGTATTACTTTCTTAGTATTTTAGTTATGCTTTTCCCTCACCCGTAAGAAGTCTCGTTGGGGAATCGTTTTCCCAACTGGACTTAAGCGTTATAAGGAGCCTCTTGTTGAACCGAAGGAGATAGGATAGTTGATCGTTTGTTGAATGCGCGTAATAAGGCTGGACTCGCAGAGTCAGGTGATTCTTGCAGAGGCAAAGTCAAACCCAACCGAGGCCCATCATAAGTTTATCACGTCCTTTACCTCGTCATGTTGTTATTGATTATTTCTATCGGATATTTCGTATTTTGGGAGTCGTTGCTAGACTTTCATTCCTTTATGTCGTTTCGATTTTATTTTGATATAAGTAAGTAGTTATTTTATGGAGCATCCTTTATGTGTTAAGTTGGAGTGGTTTAATATGTGCAATGTGGAATATGTGCTTATATGTGAATTATGACTGAAATGGGTAATCTTGGAAGTAAGTAGACGTGTGAAAGGAGGCACTTATAATTATGGTGGCCAACATAATTATAAAGGCATCACACACGTCGACTTGTGACCATGATTGCATTTTTTTATGTTTGGTTGTAAGGTGGTAGTGTAATATTTTTTATGTGTATTCATGATAAAGATGGTGGTATGGGTAGAGAATTTTTCTCTTACCCTATTTGGAGGATATGTTAAATTAAGTTATATAGATAGTAAGTTTCTCTTCTATCTAGTATTTGCGGATACCTAGTATTACTATTATAAAGGTTGCTCGTTTGCTCGGTTGTTTATTTGAATTTCCTAAGTCTAAGCTTAGCATCCCTTCATCGTACTTTGTTAGTAAGGATACCTGATTTTTCCTATTCGACGTCTCGATGTATATTGGTTGTTTGAAATCTGCTCTTTCGGATATAGGCGCATTTTGGTTAGTTCTTTCATTGCATTGATTACTCGTATGATTATCAAACTTTTCTTTTAAGCTCTAATTGTTCCTAACATATTAGTGTGGATCATTACTCTCTTGGTTGTATATCCCTTGCTTTTTGTAACCCGTTGGTGACGTGTTAGTATCGATGCTTTTAGGTTTTCTCTGTTGATTGTTATTTTGGATAAGACCTTACATTTTCTTTTGGATACGTGACATCTTGCATGAGTTTTCTTGTACGAGTTCGTTTGATTTTATTTTGAGTATATGGTTCCTGTTATTTTATTTCGTTTTCAAACAATAGAACTGTGTTAGAGTCTGTACGGTGTTTTACGATCCCTTTTGGTATTATGGTGTCCTTTGTTTGAGTAACATATTTTATAATTGATGTCTAATCATAAAAACCCTTTAGAAGTATTGTATTGGTGTTTGGAGAAAACTATGTATAAAATGATCTTTGTAAATAGATTTTATAATAAAAAGCAGGTTTAAAGTGATTCATAGTGGTAAGGTACGATACACCATTAGATAACCATCTCTAGAGTTTTTTGAAAACCAGAATGAATTTTATAAAGAATACAATTTAGACTATTTTATTTATTATTTAAAATGATTTTTATATTTAAAGTGACTTCTTTATTTTAAATTGATTTTTATAAAAAAATTATTTAATTTTGTCTTTCAAGTAAAGTCGATAACTGGTATACGAATTTTCGTCTTTTGTATTGATTTTTTTACGTGTTCTTTTATCATGGTACGCCTGTTGATTTTCTTTCGTTTGTGCTTTCTCTCGGTGCATATGCGTATCCTTTCTTTCAAAGGATTCTTATGTCATTTGATCCACGTCTATTTACATATGTGGAATCTCCTATATGCATTCTATCCTTTGACTTGATATTAGTTTGTTATCCTATTTGATTGTTCGTAACCCTTGGAGTTTGTTGATATCGTTGAGTCATGGAAGCTTTGATGTGATTGTGGGAATGGACTGTTGTCCAAGAGGAAGTTTGCGATGGTATGTCATGAGAAGGTGGTTAGGATACCATTGTAAGGTGAAAAGAGACTTCGAGTTCAAGGGGAATGTACTTTGGGAGCCGCCAAAGCACTAATGAACACTAAGATAGATGAACCTAGGATAACTGATATACCCGTGGTGCGAGATTTTACTGATGTATTTCTAGAAGACTTGTTGGGGCTACCACTGCAGCGACAAGTTGAGTTCCGTATAGACCTAGTTCCTAGAGCGACGCCGGTCGTGAAGTCTCCGTATTGTCTAGCACCCTCCGAAATGCAAGAATTGTCTAAACAACTTCAAGATTTGGAAGACAAGGGTTTCATATGACCTAGTCATTTTCCGTGGGGAGCACCGGTGTTATTTGTTAAGATGATGGATGATTCTTTTCGTATGTGTATTGATTATAGGGGGTTGAACAAATTAACTCTAAAAATCCGTTATCCACTCCCTAGGATTAATGACTTGTTTGATCAGTTACGAGGAGCGTGTCCTTTCTTAAAGATAGATTTTTGGTCAGGTTATCATCAGCTACGAGTGCATGAGGATGCCATTCCAAAGACTGCATTTCGAACGAGATATGAACATTTTGAGTCTACGGTTATGCATTTTGGGTTAACCAATGCACCAACGGTTTTCATGAAATTAATGAACCGGGTTTGCAAACTGTACTTAGGTAGGTTTGTCATCATATTCATTGATGACATTCTGGCCTACTCAAAGTCGAAGGAGGAACATGAAGTTCATTTAAAGTTAGTGTTGGAGTCACTAAGGAAGGAGAAGCTGTATGCTAAGTTTTCTAAGTGTGAGTTTTGGCTACAAGAAGTGCATTTCCTTGGATACGTGGTTAACCAGAGTGGTATTCACGTGGACCCAAGTAAAATAGAGGTGGTGAAGAATTGGAAAGCTCCTATAACGCCGTCAGAAGTTCGATCATTTTTGGGATTAGCTGGTTATTATAGGCGTTTTATCGCGAATTTCTCTAAGATTGCTAAACCCCTTACTTCGCTAACTCAAATAAACCAAAAGTATGAGTGGGGAAAAAAAGAGGAAGAAGCATTTCAGACCTTGAAGAATAATTTGTGCGATGCTCTTATCTTGTCGTTACCGGACGGAGTTAAAGATTTTGTAGTTTATTGCGATGCATCGAATCAAGGATTTGGTTGTGTGCTCATGCAAAGAGGAAAGGTAATCGCCTACGCATCGAGACAACTAAAGATTCACAAGAATATTTATACAACACACGACCTAGAGTTGGGAGCTGTCGTGTTTGCTCTTAAGACGTGGAGGCATTACCTGTATGGCACGAAGAGTGTCATCTACACCGATCACAAGAGCCTTCAGCATATTTTCGACCAAAAGGAGTTAAATATGCGCCAAAGGAGGTGGATCGAGCTGTTTAGTGATTATGAGTGTGAGATTTGCTACCATTCTGGTAAGGCGAATGTGGTGGCTGATGCGTTAAGTAGGAAGTAACGGGTGAAACCTAGACGTGTTCGAGCAATGGCTATGACCATTCAGTCTGGGGTGAAAGAGATGATCTTGGTAGCCCAAAGTGAGGCGTTCAAATAGGAGAACGTTCTTGCAGAAAGGCTACATGGGTTAGATCAATAGATGGAAAGGAAGGAAGACGAGAGTTTGTATTTTATGGATAGGTTATGGGTTCCTTTAGTAGGAGATGTGAGAATGGTAATTTTGAACGAAGTTCATAAGTCTAAGTACTCTGTGCATCCTGGAGCGGATAAGATGTACTATGACCTTCGTGATATGTATTGGTGGCCGGGAATGAAGACAGATATTGCTATCTACGTTAGTAAGTGTTTGACTTGTGCAAAAGTAAAGGCTTATCATCAAAGACCTTCAGGTTTATTAAAACAACCTGAGATACCAGAATGGAAGTGAGATAATATCACTATGGATCTTATTACCAAATTACCTAGGTCAAGAAGTGGGCATGACGCGATATGGGTAATAGTCGACAGACTTACCAAATTAGCGCATTTCCTAGTGATTCATAAGGATTTTAATACGGAGAAGTTGGCAAGATTATATATTGATGAAATTGTGGCACGACATGGAGTGCCCGTGTCGATTATTTAGGATCGAGATAGGAGATTTACTTTACATTTTTGGCAAACGGTAAAGAAAGCGTTAGGGACAAGGGTAGACTTGACTATTGCTTATTATCCTCAGACAGATGGACAAAGTGAGCATACAATTCAGACCTTGAAATATATGTTAAGGGCATGCATTATAGATTTTAGTGGTAGTTGGGATGTGCATCTACCCTTAGTTGAGTTTTCCTACAACAACAGTTATAATTTGAGCATTCGGTGTGCTCCGTTTGAGGCTTTGTATGGTAGGAAGTGTAGGTCGCCAGTGTTATGGGCAAAGAATGGAGAGGGCAGTTTGATTGGACCTGAGTTAGTACTATAAACGACAGACAAGGTGGTATTGATAAAGGAAAAGCTCAAAGCGGCAAGAGACCGTCAAAAGAGCTATGCGGATAAGAGACGTAAACCGTTAGATTTCGAGGTGGGAGATCGTGTATTGTTAAAGGTGACGCCTTGGAAGGGCGTAGTTCATTTTAGAAAGAAGGGTAAGTTAGCACCGAGATGTGTAGGACCGTTTGAGATCCTTGAAAGGATTGGCCTTGTAGCTTTATGTGTCAAATCTAAAGAAGTGTTTGGCGGATGCTAATTTGCATGTGCCATTGGATGAGATAAAGGTCGACAAGACACTTCGTTTTGTCAAGGAACCTATAGAGATTATGGATCGAGAAATTAAGAAGTTAAAACGTAAGAAAATTACACTTGTGAAAGTTAGGTGGAATTCGAAACGTGGTCCTGAGTTTACATGGGAACACGAAGATCATATGAGGATTAAGTATCCACAATTGTTCGTGGATCGAGTTGTTGAGCCTGCTAGTTAAATCTAGGGATGAGATTTCCTCAAGGAGGGGATACTGTGACACTCGTGATTTAATCAGGTTAGTAATACCTTTAGAAATGGCTAAGAGTTCGTTGTGTGTGATTCTTGTGTTCTATGTGTTATATATGTGTGCTAAGTGGTTTGAATAGGTGCATGATATCATTTTGAGGTGTATGGGCATCTCATTTTGAGTGCGTTTGTGTTTAGTGATAAGTATTCCATTTGTTCACGTATAGTGATAATGGAAAGTATTGGCGTATTGCATGCAATGCTACGTCAATGATTTGATGATTTTGTGTTAAGAATTAATGGGAAATGTAACATAATGGAAATAACTTAAGTGAGTGAAATTTAGAAAATTATAGTAGACTTTCTAAATATAGAAAGTGAAAAATTGAAATGAAAAGTTATTTTTAGAAAGTTAAGTAGTTGCGTTTATGTAAAAAGGTTTACCCAAATTAGCTTAGGTTTTTATAAAAACTTAAGGTAATTAAGATAATTAGTTAATTAATAATTAAATAAAAAAATAAAAAAATATATATAAAAGGGGTGTTCGGCCGGTTTTGGATAAAGAGGGGAAAAAGAAACAAATTTGATTACAATTAGGACTCTATTCGTATAAATACAAATTTAATAAAACCCTAAATCATTTTTTCTCTCCTCCTCTCCCTTTGGTCGCCGAATCCCTCACAAGAAAAAAAAGAATTTTTTTATCAAGAACAAGTTGGTGAATTAGTGTTTCAAGATTTAAGGTTTAGGTATGTTTCAATTAAGCTTTTGTTTAGTTTTCTTTAAAACATGTAACAATTAATATGATGGATCTTTAGGGTTTTAAAAACTTCTATAATTAAGGATGTTTTAATTATGCTAGAACGTTTAGGGTTAATTAGGATCATATGGGTGCAAATGGTTAGGGTTAGATAGTGTTGAAACATGATTTAGAGTTGAGCAGAATTTAAGGCCGTGTTTAACTGATGATATCTCATTGATAAAAACGTTTCTTTTAATGAATCTTATGTCTAAATTGTAATTCAGAGAGTCTATTTTTCAAAAAGTCCAGCCTCGAATGATTTTGAGTTCGGAAAGTTGGTCAATTGGCCTAAATAAGAAAAGTTGTCAAAATAGTAAATACGGGTCAGAATTAGGTCATGTTTGGGAAGGTAAAAACCTAACTTAAAAGTGGAATTAATTATATCCAATCTACATAGATTAGGTTCAATATGTATATAAAGAATCCCTAGAAGGAGAGCTTCTAACTGTATGTCTAAGTATGATATTTAAGGCCATACTTTTTAGTGTGCAATCAGATCCGAATTGGGATAGTTTTGAAGTTTGATTTTATTTGGGATAGTTGGACATGTAATGGGTACTTGGGAATCACAAGGTAGTTAGTAAAATAATAAATGAACTTAAATGATTTTTGGTATAATTTATTAAGGCCAGAAAGTATGGTTTTTAAGTTGGTAAAGATACACTAAAATTCTGCATTTTTGAATAAATTATAGTTGACTAGTGTAATGTGATAATGAAGTGGTTAAGTTTGGGCATAGTGTCAGGGTAACTCGTGATGGTTAATCAAACCCTTAGACATCCATCATATGAAAGTTACATGGACTAGAGCTTTTAGCTTGGTCGCGTTTAACCGTGTTTTATTTATTTGTATAGTTGCGTGTTAAGAATTGGAAGCTGCGTTTTGATCATTCAGGTGAGTTACATAGTCCCACTTTTTATTGCGTTTTAAACTTGGGATGGAAATGATGCAAGTGTTGAAATGAGTTTTAAATTTTTGTGATTATGTGTTAGTGTAAATGCATGGACTATTATGTGACTATGAGCTAAGTCAGGAGGATTACTTGCAAGTATCTCCGGCCTGCTTAGTGGAAGGTATTGTTGCCTAGTCAGGAGGGTTACCTACGGGTATCTTTGGTCTGAGCTAAAGGGAATGAGATTTGGTTATGTGATATTGAGATGTTGCCTAGTCAGGAGGGTTACTTGCGAGTATCTTTGGTCTGAGCTAAAGGGAATGAGATTTGGTTATGTGATATTGAGATGTTGCCTAGTCAGGAGGGTTACTTGCGAGTATCTTTGGTCTGAGCTAGAGGGTAAATGGAATTGGATTGATCCAAGAGTGATTGAGGTCGTCTGCTTGGTGTTTGATATGATTGGATTGAATTGCATGTTAGCTTGTATGTTAGTTAGCATAATTGTCATGCAAAATGTATTGTTTTATAATCACATTGTGTTGACGTATAAGTATCATTTTTAGGTATTCAGTAGGATGAGGTTAAAGTTAGGAAAAGTAGCTAGATGGACCGTAGGCAGCTGGCGAAGTTTAGTTATCGAGATTCGTTATTTGTTTTGGATGATGGATGTTATTTGTTTTGCTATGTTAGGATATATGAATGTTTGCATGTCATGACGTTGACATGAACTACCTTCATTTTAATGTCAGACGCCTTTTGGATTTTGTTGATGTGTTTCGGTATTTTCATGACACTGCTTGTCTATATCTTGTATTTTATGCATGTTTTAGTTTCTCTTATGGACGCCAAAGTGTTGTGATGATTTCCTTTCTCGTTGCGCCTCGCGTTTCTGTCTTGGCGGGGTATGGCAATAACAGAGTGCACCAAAGACATGAAAGAATGATAAATCTGGTTTCTTATCTTGCATAAGCTCATATGGAGTTTTGTTGTATCAAAGGCGGATTAAAGAAAGGTTTTGGGTGTAACAGGCTGTATTGATTGCTTCAGCTCATAAAAATAATAGAGCTTTAGAAAATATTAACATTGTACGAGCAACTTCTACAAGAGTTTGGTTTCGCCTTTCGACAACATTGTTCTACTAAGGAGTGCGGGCAACAGATGTTTGATGCGAGATGCCAACATTTTCATAAAATTCATGAAGTGTCTGATTGACAAATTCAGATCCATTATCTGTTCGAACATTACGGACAGTGGCATTTAAATGAACTTGAATATTTTTTATGCATTTAATGATGGCGTCAGGAGCTTCATCTTTTGACCTTAAGAATCTGACCCATGTAAATCTTGAGTAATCGTCAACAATTACTAATATATACCTTTTCTCGTTAATACTCTCCACACGCATTGGGCCACACAAATCCATATGCAAAAGATATAGTTTCTCTTGGTTAGTGTCTTCAGCTTTGGGTTGATGGGAGGATTTCTTGCTTTTTCCTAATGCACATGCTGAACACAAATGATCTTTTTGAAATTTAAGTCTTGGAATGCCTCGTGCAAGACCGTCTTTAGCTAGCTTGTTGATGACATCAAATAACATCACTTTATTATATCATTTATCCCATCTATTTTGCCCACTTTTATATAATTATTGCATTATTTGGTACTTAATTGCTTTAAAGTTGATAAATGCAGTAATTTAGGAGTGTTTTGTGAAGACAAGCTAAAAGGCGCATAATTTGGAGCTAAAACGATGACATTTGAAGATTGCTAAAATTTCACCAATATGCCGTATCCAACTTAAGAGATACAGCGTATCTGCGCCAAGACTTCACAAGAAAACGCGTTTGACCAATTCCTAATACGGCGTATCTATGTTGTCTACATACGCCGTATCCATGAAGATAACTATTCAAAGATACAGTAAATCAAGTAAATTAGGAATGATATCAAAGATTTATTATGAACGTAGCGCACACTCCAAGGAATCCAGCCTAATACGCCATATCGACCTTGCTGGATACGGCGTATTGAGTCTTTTTCAGACACTATAAATAGAAGAATCAAAAATGAGTTTTAAGGGGTGAAATATTGTATTCTTTATACCATACTCACTAACGAAGAATCTTAGAAGAGAAGATTAGCCACCAAGGTCAAGCATTGATCAGGAATCTATAGAAGACATCGTGTAATTTTTACTCTCTTAATCGTTCGATTTTCATTGTTTGATTACGCTTGTATAATTACAATGGTTGTGGGCTAATACCCTCGGGTATTAGCCATCTTAATGAAAGTTCAATGTTTGGTTTCTTTTAAAATCGATTTCATAATTTATCGTTGACTGTTTAATTATGTTTATCACGTCATACTTGTTTATGTGTTTGAATATGTGACCTATCATTCAACTGGATCTAGTGATAAGAACCAAGTAATCTAGATACCAGGATAGCTCTCCATATCGTGTTCCATATTATTGGACCAATAGGATCATAAATAACGTTCTGTTTTTGTCTTTTGATTATGAGCTTAGTTAGACCGGTAGGTGACCCGTTTATGTTTTAGCAATCATGCTCTTAATTAACTGATAAAGATTGGAATAGTAGACTACCAGTATATAAAACACCATCAAACAATAAGTGGGTAAAGTCCCGTTGGGCTAGGGTTGTAATAGGATCACCACTGCTTTAATTCTCTAAGATAGATTATAATTAAACTAAAGGATGCTTTATGCGGATGCGTTAATTGTGATAGGATTAATCGTGTCTAGGTCTTCGGATGATGTCCCACCTAAGTCTTAAGAATGATATGTTGCTTCGAGATAAGTAAATCATTGCACTAAAATAAACAAACCAACATTGAACCGGATTTAATATTGCTAATGCAGTTTTCTATCATTTGGCTTGTACCACTTTTCTATTTTGTAATCTTCTTCTTTTGTGTTTATTGTATATTGAATTGGTATTTGTTTCTACCAAACCTGTGTCATTCTCTCAGGCTAAAAACCCCCTATATCATTAGACAACGTACATAGCATAGGTTTAACCAGTAAATAGACTAATTAAAATACTGATAGAATATAGATTAATGTTCCACTCTTAGTGTTCGACACCCTACTTACCGCGAACTCCATCTTGACCGGGTACACTGCTCGTTAAAGTGTTGTTTTAGGTTTGTTGGTTAAATATAAATTTAAAACTTGATAATCAAATAATTGACCCTACATGATAGCACATCACTTGTTAAGAGTACCGAAGTTGAGATGTGATAACCGACGGTGCCATAACCAGCTCTTAGTCTTTGACGCTTTGGATAGAAGACAGATCGGAGATGTTTTAAGCATGTCATCAAGAGAAATTGTGTACAAATTTGTGTCTCAGGATCCGAAAAGTAGATCAACACCTTCTAAATTATGAATAAAGCAAGTGTTTTTCCGAAATGCGACTTCAAGATCCGCGTCGCAAAATTGACCAACAGAAAACAAGTTATGTCCAAGCCCCTCGACGTAGTATACTCTTGAGATAGTAACGTTTCCCAAATGATAGTTACCATACCCCATAATCCTTGCAATATGGTCGTTCCTGAATTTAACTATACCCAAAAATTTACTAACGAAGTTCATGAGCTGAGAGCGGTTCCCTATCATATATTTTGAACATTCGGTGTGCAGATACTAGAGAACAATCTGGACAACCTGATATGACAAGAGAAGAAGATGATGGAATATCTGTAGCATTGGATCCCCAAGTATGATTAGGTTCTGAGTGGTTACCATTCTTAGATTCGACAATCTTAGCCTTTTTACTTGAACCTACATTTTTAACATTTTTGGGTTTCCTGCTATAGACTTTAAGCTTTGGTTTTTGTGTTTCAACTGAGTGGGAAGTGGTTTTCTTAGGAGGCACTACGTTAGCTGAAGTGATCCTAGTTAAAGGGCATGAGTTACTAACTATAGTGAAAGTTCTGCATGTTGGTTTCCACTTAAGTCCTACTTCATTGAATACATGACCCGTAGGTTTCCAAATATTTTATTTTTTATGTTTCTTAGCAGATTTAGCACGGTTATTCACATTTTTCACAAAATCAAGAAGACATATATCATGAACACCATCAAACATAGATTTCTTACAAGCAGCACAAATAAGTTTAGAATTCGCTTTTAACAATGAATGCTTAACTTCAACATCACGAATAGGTTCAACAACACGATTCTTTTTATTAACTTTCCTAGGTTGGGCTTCTACTTTATTCTTCATGTTCCTACTTGGTGTTTGCGAGATCCTATCATTCTTTTTATTTCCTGTAGGCTTTCGCAATTACTAGTAGAACACATCAATCCTCTATGAGACAACACAGGTGTGTCAGAATTTGATGTTGTAGATGACTCTACCTGTTTAATGTTGCTTGAGGATGTGAGAGGTTTAGCAAACCTAACTTTTTTAAAATTGTTTTTGGGTGTGACAACAACCTTTTTCCCACTAAGTTTAATCGTATTAGGGCATGTATCTTGAACATATACCAGTAACTCCTGAATTCATTGGGCATGCTTACAGGCAAAGTCTAACGCATTATCTAAAGGCTATTTTGCTTTAGCTTGTTTGACTATTCCCCGAAGAATATCAGCTTGTTCCTGAGTGTACTTAAGGTAATCTATGTGAGCTTCCCTATTTTGCAATAACCTAGGAGCTAAAGAATCTAAGTTTAGCTTGAACATTCCTGGAACAATAGTGTTGGCAGATGGTATTTGTGCAGCAATATCAACAATTTCTTTTCCTTTTAATTTTTGTAAATCGTTTTTCAATGATGTTATCATAAAAACCTTGTCTTGAGTTTGAGCTTTTAAATCTTCATTTTCAGCACATTTCAAGTTCAGTTTATCAATTAAAGAGTCACATTATTCTTTAGTACGAACACGTATCTTTTTGATTGAGTCAAACTGATCTTTAAAAAACCTGTTTCACATGATTAATTTCTTTACAAAGACTCTCATTTTCTAAAAACAATTTTGCCACACTATTTCCCAGTTCCACGTTTTTTGTCTCTATTTCACAATAATCATAATTGACATTCTCTTCCTTGGACTTTTCTCTCATTGATTTTATAATTTCCTTCAACTTACAAATGGTAGTGTCTTTGTCTTGTAGCTGAGCTTTCAAATCATTATATTCAAAAAATTCTAGAATTTCGAGAGCATTTTAACTATCACAAGATTCATGTTTTTGAAAAATTTATTAATTAAGTTGTATTGACAATTCAAGAGAAATACAATGTTTTTCAATTTGTGAGTAACTTATCAAAAGATCATTATGTGCATTTTGTGATTTTAAAAGCTGAGCATCAAGATTGAATCACTTATCACAAGATTCATTTCTCTTTCTCTCCATATTCATAGGTTCACCATTCAAAGACATAGAATTCATCACAGTCAGAAGAACATCTCAAGACATGTTTGTTGTAAGAGTCGATCATTTTCCAAAAGTAATTCTTTCTTAGCAATTTCTAAACATTGTTTGTCTACTGAAGACTGTTGAACAACAACTTTCATTTGGTCAAAAACTGTTTATACTTCCATTATTTCATTTAGAAGATCTTTATCAAACACATTGAAGATGTCTTTTAAAGATTTTAGAAATAGAATAATTTCATTGTTTAAAACAGCTTTAGTATGTTCAAACCCCCATTTACCTTTTGTACGAGCATCAGGTGTAGTCCTTATCTTCACTATGTTGTCAAACTTAGCAAGGTGGAATTTAAGCTATTTAAGGCTTTCATTCACCAAGATTACCTTAGGAAGTTCCTTAGGAGCTTCCATTTTGATAGATGATGCATCCGAAGATTTACTGGAAGGGTTTGACATATGATACCAAAAAGTTTGTTCAACCGATAATTCTTGTTGTGGAACAAAGCGTTTCCCAAAATCATCAGATAATCTATTTAATTTTACATAATCAATAGGTTTATGAGAAATGTTTTGTTTAATAGCCTTTGGATCCTTTTCCTTTTCAGACATTTTTGATCGACTTTCCTCTTCCAAAATCAATGTCACTTCATCATCAATCACAGGTATAGCAACATGTTTATCAGAAATAGCAATACCATCATACAAGGTTGGTTTTATCCGCCGAGCTTTCTTGACATAAAACAGATTTTGATAACATAGAGCTTGTTTGTGAGCATTATCATAAAAAACTTGCAATTTTGTTAACATGTGCACTGTTTGAGCAGATTAACCCACCTTAAAAATAATATTATCAAGTTCTTTTATCTTCTTTTACAAATCAATTTCATTTTCCATATATTTATTTTCTTTTTCTTTGGATTCATTTTTAAAAACAGTGAATGTTTGCAATAAACATTCCTTTTCTTTGATTTGTTTAGAAAGATTTTGCTCAAGTGAGTCAACTTGTTCTTTTAGTGCAAGCTTCTCTTTAATCATATCATCCATTTGAGAATCAATCATTTTTTCACGACTACTTAAATCAATATTAAGACGTTGTTCAAAAGTTTTGACTCGTTCTTTATATCTCTCTAGCTCATCGGTTACTGATTCATTATTCTGTTCCTTAATAGCCTTTTCCTAATTATTTACATGATTAATCATTTGTTTCGACATTTTTTCAATCACAGATAAGATCATTGAATCTTGTTGTGCCTGCAAATTAGTATATTGAACATTTTCTTGTTGTGTTTATTGCAAATATTAAGAGTACGAAATGATATTGCTATCACTTATTATCTCATTATCTGTAACATCCACAACTGGTGTTTGTTCAAAATCTTACATTGCATGCACACTTTGATTTTCCATATCATTAAGATAGGTTTCAGAATAGGGTACCTTTGAGATAACGTCAGAACCATAGTTGGAAATATTGGCTATTAGAACTGCTTTTGCATTCGAGACATCATCACAGTCAGAATCATAAGTATCAAGATCCTCAGTCTGAAAAGCAGCATTGTTTGGAATGATTGTCTGAACAGCTTGACCATCTGGAACCCCTGGATCTGCAAGAAATGCAAGTTTCTCTTCATCTAAAATTTATCCAGTTTCCTAAGCTTTAGCTAACATTACTTTATCCTTATACCATGCTGCATTCCTTAATCCCTTAGGCTGAGTGCATTGCCTAGCCATATGTCCTTCACCTTGACAGTTATAGCATTTAACAACCCTTGACTGTCTACTTGCATTGTTCCCCCCAAAACTAGTAGCATTACTCTTATAACTAGTACCAAAATAACTTTGCCCTTGTCTCCCCTGAACTTGTTGTACTGTGACCCTGCCATTTTGAATAGTGGCATGGCCTCTTGGATTCAATGAAGTTTTGAGTTGGTTATTGGTTGATGGGAACCTTGAGGAAGCTACAACTGTTAGAAAAGCTATTGCCTTGTTGAGATAAGCAATTGGATCATCTCCTAGAGAGAATACCAAAACAGCAAGACTTGAGTCCATAAGAGATGACTCAGTCATAGGTTGGGTAGAAACTTGAGGTGATTGATAAGCAATTTGTGGAATAGATGGGGTTTGGTGATTTATTTAAGACTGATATGGATATGATGATGGAATGGATGAATGATTGAATTAAGGTTGTGATGGATAAGTAGATGAGTAATGTTGAGTGGGATGAATTGATCCATATTAAGATGGTGGAAACTGTTGTTGAAGATGAGGATTGTTGTATGAAGACTGATAAGTGTTAAAGTGAGGTGGTGTCATCTGATGATTAGTAACTAGTGCAAGTGGATCTTGATTTTGTTCACGCATAAGACGGACTTCATTTGCATAGAGTTCGTGTTGTTCAAGATATGCATGAAGCTGATCAAAGTTGGTAGTATGCAAGTATTTTACAAGCTTGACTTCAGTCACAAACTTACTCCATTCAGGTGGAAGACTGTTTAAGAACTTGGTATTAACTTGAAATTGTTACATTTTCATGTTGTAGATGTTCATGTCATTAATCAGCTGAGTGAATCTCAAGTAATACTTATGAAGTGATTCCCCCTTGATGTGAGTAAACTTATCAAATGCATCATACAGTTTACACTCTCTTTCCTTCTTAGTCAAAGAGGTACCTTGCATTAGTAATTGAACTCTCTCATAAATCCTTGGCAACTCTGTGATGATTAACAAGTGAATAGATATCAGTTGGTAGACCTTGAAGAATGATATTGCTTGCCTTCATATCACAATCAGCTTGAATTTTCTTAGCAGCAATTAATTCAGCATATTTCTTTGTTCTGGTCACCCTATTCTCTTCAATAGTAGGCTAAATGAGTGGACAGTGTTCAACTGATTCAAGTATCATTCTTTCATGCTCTCTGTTTTGTATGTATAATTACATTATACTTTTCTAAGAATCATACAGGTCCTTATCCAATATAGGTGGACGATTGTCAGCATCGGAGAGTATCAAGTACTCACCAAGAGTATTCTTTTGTCCAAGTAGAATAATTGAATCCATTTTAATGTGATAAGATAAAAGATGATAGTACAGTGATTGGAGGTTGTTGTGTTAAGGTGAGTTTTGATTAATGAAGTTGAGTCTTTGGAATACAATTCTAGATAAAACCAGGAAATCAAGTTTTCACATAATTTTACAAATCAAAGAACAACCGTATAATTCACCTAATGAAAGCGTATAGTTCTCCCAAGTAAATCATATAAGTCACCCAAGAAAATTATGTATAAATTGCCTAAAGAGCAATGTATAAATCGTCTTTAGAGATGAGGTATAAATCGCTTGATATAATGATGTATAAATCGCCTGAAGAAAGGAACATGTATAAATCGCCTTTGATAAAATATGTATAAATCGCCTAAGTAAAATCACGTATAAATATCCTTAACAAGAATACGTATAAATCGCCTTTGACAAAGATACGTATAATTCTCCTTAAGAAAAAAACGTATAACTCGCCCTTGAAACTACGCATAGTTCGCCTGAAGAGAAAACGTATAACTCGCCTTTGGAACTATGTATACTTCGCCTTTGGAACTACATATACTTCTCCTTAAGAACTACGTATACTTCGCCTTCATGTATAATTCGCCTAAACTATCTACGAAACTCAAAACTCAAAAATCACAAAAAGGCTTACTTTTTGACGTTTTTACCTGATTTTCTTGTACTTCTTACCTATCTAAGACTATCAGAAACTTAAAAAGACAAACTTTAACATTTTTAACACAAAAAATTTGAAATCAAGATTCTTGGTACAAAACCCTTTTTCTAACCAAAAAGATGAAATTTTTTAAAGTTTTTCAAAGATTTTCTTGTACTTCTAGCCTAAACTAAGATAAATAAAGAAGAAAGTTTAAAGTTTTATGGTTTTTAAACCCTTAAATATGAAAACCTTTTGATAGGTTCGAACCAAAATACACGAGTAAAATAAGTAACAAACGCACACAAAACCTTCACAAATACCCCATGGCTCTTGATATGAATTGTAAAATATCTTAACACATATAGTATGGGATTAGATCTAGAGTTTTTGGAGAGAGAAAGAGGTGGTTGGATGATCACTTAGAGAGAGAAACAAAGAAGATAATATTAGATTAACTATGTGAGAAAATGAACAACCAACACCCTCTCCATGTGTAGAAAGGGTGTAAATACAATGGATAAAGGCCGGCCAAGGGCCTCATAAGAGGTTTTCCTTAGGTCTTTAGCCCGGTTAGCTTTCTATCTTAACTATTCGACTTACTACGAGCTATGACTAACTATATTAGAAGTGACCGATACTTTTCGTATTCCTAACACCCTTGGTCGAGATCCAAATAGATGCTAAGTTGAATTTTATGGAAGAGATTGTGGAAATCTTGGAGCGAGAGTTCAAGAAGTTAAAGCGGAGTAGAATTGCCATCGTCAAGGTTTGGTGAAATTCAAAATGTGGACCTGAATTCACGTGGGAACATGAAGATCAGATGAAACTTAAGTATCCGTATCTATTTAGTGCTGATAAGTAGTTGAATTTCAGGGGTGAAATTATTTTAAGGGGGTAGAATGTAACCCTTGCCCTTTTTGTGCTTTGAATATTCTAATATTAGTCCTTCGACTACTTGACGTTTGTCGGTTTTATTAGGATATGTACCGTGTTGACGGTGGTGAATTTATGAGATTGAGGTGTTTTATGGTTTATGGTGTATAATAATCCTTTTTAGAGGGTATTATTATGTTATGTATGTTCCGGGTGGTTGACCCATGAATTTTTGAAAAATACCGAAAAACGAGTATCGACACGTCCGTAAATGTCCAAATGAGTTTTTGGGGAATAAAGCATGGAAATATGTCTAGTAAATACTCTAAGTTATTGGAAAAGTATTTTTAAGATGAATAAAAATGCTAAGTAACTTCGGGAAATATTTTACGATCACGGTTTTTGAGTATTAAGTGAACCCGACACGAAAAGAAGCATTCCCGAGCCCCTAGGATTCCTAGCCGTGGGTTCTAACCCCTTGGGAGACAAGAAGGCTTGATTTTAGTAAGCCTTAGTCCTTCCTTGGTCCACCTTGTCCTATATGTTTTGTTTTCATCCATTTCAAACACACACTTCACAAAAATTCACACACACTTTTCTTCTTTCTTGCTTGGTTCATCCGCGCGTACACACATACACATACAAAATTTATTTTTCAATCTTTGATAAAAAACATGAGAGTTTGGGTACTTCCGGGTTGATTCTAGTGCACGGGTTAGCATTTAAACAACGTTTGGGTTGTTTGGTTCGTGTCGATCTTGTTCAAAAGTGATGATTTTTGTAAGTCATCTTATTTCAAATATTTTTTGCACTTTTGAATACCTTATGATGCATAGATGTTAGTTGTACAAGTTGATCGTCGTAAAAATTAAAAACAAAGTTTACAAATAAATAAAAAGGGCGTGTTTGGTTCGAATAGAAATAAAAGAGGGATAAGGGTTTTGTTAATTTTAATATTGTGGTCGTGATGGTTGAAAAACATTTGTTGCTAATTAGCTTATTTTGGATAATAGCTTATTTAACTTATTTATAAGCATTTTTTAGCTTATTTTGGGCTTATTATGGTTCAAAAACCACAAGGATGTTAGTGGAAGTATTTTTGGTTATTACCCTAGTATGTCATATTTTTGTGGACTATTATTATAGCTTATGGTGATAACCAAATATGATACGTAGCTTATTAGCTTATTTTAAGCTTAAGTATATAGATTTTAGAGCTTATGGGCTCACAGCCCAATAAGCCCTTTTGAGCCGTGGCTTATGAGGGGCTTATTATGGACCAGGTTACTTTGTTACTTATGGTTTAAGCTTATTTTCACTAATGGGTTTTATATTGGGCCCGAAATATATTGTATATATATATATATAAATCTCTTAATGGATCCTTATTGGGCCTTAAAGCCCAATAGGCGTTAACTAGTTGTTTTGAGAGTTTTGACGGACTTTTGGAAAGTGAAACATGTTTATGAATTTATTTTGAGAGTCATTTGGGAAATACGTTTTGGTGAAACTGCGAAACATGGGATTCTTGGTCTGTTTATCTGGAAAAAGATTAAATTTATAAAAAATGTTTGAAATAAAGGTTTAAAACCTTGTAACAAGAAAACGATGTATAAAAACGTACGGGGTCAATGTCAACATTTCGTAAAAAGTCTATACTTTAAATTTTAACCGAAAATTAATTTCCTCGAAACTTCTCTAAGATGTTTTAACGAAAATAAACGTTCCATTTTTATATAGTATAAATGGTGTATTAATGGTAACTAAGTGTACTGAATGGATTTACCGATATTATAAGTATATATATAAATATAAATATATATATAAACAGCACACATATATATTTAATATACAACACACACACACACATAATATATATATATATATATATATATATATATATATATATATATATATATATATATATTCTAGTAAAGTAGTGTAGCTCTTAAAAATGTTTAAAGGTGGAAAAGTATTTTGGACCTTTGGATCTACTACTTTAATAAGATCACATCAGCTCATTAAATGAAAAATCAAAATTTATTAATTTATATTTCTATATTAAAAGGTATATTGGGTAAATCTTAACCCTATTTCATCAAATGTATGTTACAAAATAAACTTCTCTAAATGTAACTCCTCCCCATAAATTGTCCTTTAACTAGATATTTATTATTAAATTATCTTTTGACTAGATATTTATTATATTAACACCATTCATTCACTATTAATATCATCTAAAACTAATCAAAGTTTCCAATGTTTCATGTGTATGAGTTCGAAGTCCGATTCAGTGATTAACGATTCGATGTGTAACGATTCGTGGTGTACGAGTCGGTGGTGTATGAGTGGATGATGTACGAGTTTGTGGTGTACGAGTTCGTGGTGTACGAGTTCGTGATTTACGAGTTCGTGGTGTACGAGTTTATGGTGTACGAGTCGGTGATGTACGAGTCGGTAGTTTACGATTCGTGTGTAGCGAAGCTCGATTTCACCATGGTGTACGAGTTCATAGTGTACAAGTGGGTGGTGTACAAGTGGGTGGTGTACAAGTAGGTGGTGTACGAGTCGTATACTCTGTATACTCTGTATCACTTTGTTTGTATTTTCTTTTTTAATGTTTGTGAATTTTGATTGGGTATCATTTATTAATGTTACCATGACAAGGTTTGTTGATAAATTAAACAGGAAAGAACATAAATGACAAAGAAAAAAAAGCATTAAAGAGGTTGACCATGATTTAAGTTAAGGTAATTCTAATTCTCTCAAAGTACCCTTAAAGAAATGTTATTTAATTACTAACCACTTATTTTACTCTATCTCTTTCCTCCATAATAATCTCATTTAATACAATCAATAATCCAATGTTAATCACTTCTCATTTAACAATTTTTAAGCTACTACACTACAATAACCTCCCATTATAAAGTATAATATATATAAATAGATAATAATAAATATATATATATATATATATATATATATATATATATATATAAGTATTTATTACTTATCTATGATATTAGATAGTATAAGTATATAATATACTATGGTACGAGTTGAAGTATGATATTTTTGGAGTTAAGTTGTCAACCATCACACCACTAAAAACGTTAAGAATAACCATACAACGCGCATCTAACCTCTATGCATCAGACCTGAAAACTGTTTTGGAAATGAGTGTCTAAGTGGAACATTAATTGGACTAGGTCGTGTTCGGACGTCGTTGCATTTGCTTGTGTAATATTGAGTTTGCTGCTTGAGGTGAGTTCTCGTAGACCCACTTTTTAAATCTTTTCAGTTGGGGGAAAATGATACTCAAATATGTTTTGAACTGTTTTTTGAAATGTGCAAAATGTGGTTTTGTTTTTGGGACAATTGATGTGCTTATGACTGCTATGTGAATGATATGTGTTGGTACGATGTTTTGTGTGGTTCTTTGCCCTAAATATAGGTCCTGCTGGTAGGCTTTAGGTGTTGTATGTCATTCGGGGTTGTGACCCTATGAGCGTTGGTACACGCTGGTGATAAGACTAGCGGGGATGCTAGGTCTTGGAACATGATTAGCGGGGATGCTAAGTCATGGGTTTGTGATTGTTCTGCATATATTCACTGTCATATAGCATAATTTTCCAACTTTTTGAGATATTGGCACAACTACTGGGTTTTGAATCAAACCTACGAGCTCACCAACATTCTTGTTGACGTTTTCGAGTATCATTTTCAGGTAAAGTTAATGATCGTTAAAGTTGTCGTGCATGTAGTAGAATTTTAGAGAATACCGTAGGAATCTTGTTTGAGAGGTCTTCCTTTTGAATTATGTTATAGATTGTTTCTTTTGAGGGTTGAGGTTTAAGATTGCATGGACCTCCTGCGTGGGCTTATGATTGTAATAATTGGTGACTATGTGATTTGTTCATGATTTGGGACATCACTCAAGGTTGTATTGAGGTTGATGGTCATCATGACACATTTAATTTATGCATCTTAGTATTTCTCTATTATGTATCTTGTGTTATGATTGATCATTTCGTTGCATTCCCGTGTTTTCGCCTATGACGGGGTGTGACAACTGATTTTGACAACCAATATGCCGTATCATTCTAGACAAATACGACATATCCCAAGACTTAGACAAATTCAAGACCATTGCCAAACTTTGAAAAATATGCCGTATCCACATCAATAGATACACCGTACATGAAACCTTGGTCAACATCTAGAACAAGCTGGTCATACCTTAATACGCCGTATTCACATCAGCAAATACTTCGTATCAGTGCCCTAACTTCAGAAAAGCATCCATGAAGAGTGGTATGTGCTTAAATACACATACCTTTTTCCATTAAAAACGGACTTAAATGACCAAAAACAGACAGAAACTGCCAAAGATATGTTTGTTTTACACTTGTGTTGTGCAGGAAAAGGATATCACACCAAAAGACAGAAAACAATGCAAAAAAAAATGACAAAACCAGACACGGAATGGAAAAGCTGTAAAGGACAAGGCCAAAGCAAAGCCAAAGATCAGATCAGTCAAGTCAAAGTCAACTCAACAAATCAACAGTCAAAACCGGAGCCGTAATTGAAGAATACTATTGGTTGCAATCTCAACCCATCTGATGGGCCGGGAAAGCCCAATAGTATATTAATGAAGACTGTGAAGACCAAATGGGCCCTCAATCAATGACAACAGCCCATTTGTGTGCAATTGACAGAGACTATGAAGACTTTGAAGGCCCGATCCTAGCCCTTGAACAAGCCAATCTCAGCCATTGTACACACAAAACCCACCTAAACCTTATTGGGCCTTAAAAAGCCCAATAACAAAAGCCTAAACCTTATTGGGCCCAAATAAACCCAATTGGGCCCAATACAAGCCCACAAACCTTATTGGGCCCAAATAAACCCAATTGGGCCCAATACACAAACCCAAGCCCAATACACAAACCAAAGCCCAAGAAAGGCCCAAAAACAATTTTTTATAAAACCTCAGGGACTGAAATTGTCAATTTTGAAAATGTTTTATAAAAGAAAAAGTGTTTTAAAAATATAAGGGACTGAATTTGTAATTTTACAAAACCTTTTATCTCTTTATAAAACACAAGGGCTGAAACTGCCAATACACCATTCTTTCTTTAGTTCTTTGTTTATAAAACACAAGGGCTGTTTATGCCACTTTTTAAACTCGTTTTATAACTAAAAAGAAAAGAAACACGAAATGGAAAAGAGCTAGAAGTTGAGGGTCTCTTTTTGGGCAAATGAAAGTTTTAAAAACCTGTGGACCAATAACCATCCCCCTTCCCCACCCTTTCCCGCCATCTCCTCAATTCCCCCAACATCACGAGATACCACCCCAACCCTTTACCCAAACCAATCCTTTACCCGGTTATAACCTAAACCCACACCCACTAACTTGTTTAAATGCCACGCTGGCAATCCCCCCTCCTCCCAAGGTAAATCAATGGCGGGATTGAGCTTTAAAGAAGCACAATTCTCATCTGAGGGCTAGGATTGGAAGCTGTGGCTTCACTCACACAAGAAACACAAAGAAAGAAGACCTTGGACTTCTATATAAGCAAGAAAACACATGCCGAAAAGACATTAGTTTTTACTAGCTTATTTTTATTTAAATTTCAATTAAAGTGTAATTCTAGTTTCCAGCTTATTTTTTAATGTAATGTTACTATTTTTAAACAAAATTAATGCAAGTTCGAAGTTAATCTTTAGTTCCTTGTTTTTCAAATTTTATTTATCTTATAACTCTACTCTTAGTCCTTAAAAATTGTGCTTACTTGCCTCTTTGTAATCCTTCTATAGCTAAGATTGACTTACATTGTTGTTTCTTAGTTAACTCAAGTTTAAAAGAATTTTTGGTTTACCTAAGGGGGTGTTTGGTAAAAGCCCAAAATGGGTCATTTTGGTTGTGGTATGGGTCACAAGCACTCAGCTATTTTAGGCTGAGTGTGTGTGCTTAATTAAACCAAAAAAATTCATGACTTTTAGTATAAGATTGGATTTTTGTGAACATTTACCTTTTTGTCAAATTTTCAAAGAAAAAAATAAGCCTTAATGCTTAAGCTGCTTATACAGCTTAAGCACCCTTATTTTTGAGCTCACTTAAGTCACAAAAACCCTTTTTAAAACCCTTAAGTTCTGTCCTTTTTATTTGACCAAATAGTCAAAGTGTGTTACATTTTAATTTTCTTGGAAAACCTTGACTTTTGAGACCCAAAATCAGCAGCTTATAAAGCCCCTTAGCCCCTCAGATTTTGGCAATAAGCTCAATAATATGCCTTGTAAATCTGTTTGTGCTTTGTTTTGGCTAATAAGCCCTTGAGAGCTTATTGCACAAGCTCAAAAAGCCCTTAAGCCACTGCTGTTGTATCTCCCCTGGTGCTGAGCACCAATTTCAGCACTCTTTATCTAGCTTATTTTGTATTAAGCACTTAGGATCTTTGGCTTTTTATTGTAGCTTATTAGTAGTTCTTTAAACCCCCATAGTTTTGTAGCTTAACTCACTCTTTAGCATAGCTTAGATCTAGCTTAAAGTGCACCTTTTTCTGTTTTATATTAAAACTGTCAACATAGCTTAAGTCATTTTTAGCTTATTCTAGGGCTTAATCTAGTGACCTAGCTTATATTTAGGATACCCTTAGGCCTAGTAGCTTATTCCATTAGTTTCTAGCTTATTTTGCAGCTTAAAATCCCAATAAGAAAGTAAAATAAGCTTGTAAGCTTAATAAGCTTCTGTCAGCCCAATAAGCTCACTTTTCTGGCTTATTCAGCCCACTTCAGCTTATGCACCTTTGATAGAAAATGTTCCCCATAAGCCCCTTTACAACTTTCCTGTTTTGACTTTTTGATAATAAGCACTTAGGACTTGCTTTGCATATCGGGGTCCATCTCAGGGACCAATTGTGTAATTTTATCTTTTGTAGTTACAAGTGTTAGTCCCTGTAGTTAGATAGTCTGTTACTCTGTTTGTCCTTTTGTCCTTTCACTGTTAGTCCCTTAGGTTAACATTAGTTAGTTTATTTAATTTAATTAATTTAAATTAGGTTTAGATTTAATTAGTTTAATTAGTTATAATTGCTACAGTAACTTTTAGGGCTTTTTATATTTTTAGATTCCTCAACTTTTTCTTTATTTAATTTGATTTTTTTTAGATTTTTTGTAGTTATATTTTCTGTCTTTTTCTATTTAATTAGTTTTAATTAGTTTTTAAATCTTAGAAAATTCATAAAAAATACAAAAATTAACAAAAAAATATTTTTCTTTTTTAGAAAATTTTCTTTAATCAACTAGTTTGTAGAAAAATTTCAAAAACTTACGTAGGGTAATTTTTGCTAAAATTTCAGTTCCGGGCCCGTTTACGAGCCCGCATTTTTCGTTTCTCACCGTTTTGTTCGTTTTTCAACTCCGTTTTTGAAATTTTTTACATTTTCTTTTAAGTTAGAATATTTTTGATTTATTTAAATTTTAAAATTAATTTTAGGACTTTATTTTTTATAATTTTTAGTTTTAGCTTGTAATTTAATTCCCGGTAGTCTATAATTGCATGTTTAATTTAGTTTATTAGTGTTAATTATTTTAGTTAAGTATTTTTTATATTTAGCCTAATTAAATTCCCCTAGATTTCTAGGATTCATTGCCATTATTATATGCGCCCACGTAGTTAGATTTATATCCGTAGATCTAATTTTGTCCCCGTAGTATATTTAAGTTCCCATTTTCCGACTGTCTTTTGTTTGTTTCCCGTAAATAATTTTATTTTCTTTATTTAATTTTAGTTTACCTAGTTAAAAATCAAAAATCATTGTTTCTCGATTCAAATCATCAATTCATTCGGTTTCGATTATCCATTCCACCCAGCAAAGCATCGTTGGGATTTACGACCCGGAAAGCTCTATACACTTCTCGTATCATGATGCTGTTATTAAACAACTTCATTATTTATTTTATTATTTAATATATGATTATATATAGAATTTAATTTTAATTTCAAACCGTTCAATGGTCAATCTCAAACAAGTAAGGCCCCTCAGAACAGCTCATATTCAACGGTGGACTGGCATGCACCTTTTTGGTGATCTTTCTTTCGTATATCTTCCCCAAATTTCCAATTTGGCTTTTTCATAGTGTGAGAGTTTTAAGCTGAAATAGATAAAGTCCATACACCAACAGATTGCCCAAAAGGCTTAAAGCCTCATATGTTTTGTGGTACTTGATGATTTTGGTTTACAATGTATTCTTGTCCGACATTCTTCTGCTACTTCTTATTTTTATTTTTCTAGTTTGGGAGGGTTCCTGACTACTAATGCTCGACTTTCATAATATTTTTTCTTAGGAAACAACTTTGTGCTGAATCTTGTTCATGACTTCATTCCTTTCTTACATTCGACAACCATGAGTTTATTTGATAGTAATGTCAATGTGGTATACATGTCTTCTAATCCCGTGCACCATCAGTGCACAAATTATAGCGAGACTGACATACATTTTGTTAGAGATCGTGTTCCAGGTCGCGTTCGTGTCTTACATTCACTACTAGAAAAAATGCCATTAGCAATAACAACAATAGAGAAATCGTTGCTAATTTATGCATTTAGCATCTAATTTTAGCAAGAAAATTGTTAACAAAGTTGCTATAGTATTCGGTATTTTAACAAATGACCATAAATATTTGTTGTTAATTTAGCAACAGACTAATGAAATTTTCGTTGCATTCCTCAATTTGCACCGTTTGAATTAGCATCAATTGTGTTAGTTCTATTTTCATATGAATCATAAAAGTCAAGTTGGCAAGCTGAATGAACAATTTCTAGTTAGTGAGTCCCTTCCTTGTTGTCCATTATATACGAAAATTCTTCTCACCGAAAAGTCTTCTTATTCGCTATTATTGAAGAGTTTATGGTCTAAGTTGTGAGCATTCCAACATCCCCCGGCTCTCACTGCAGGTCAAGGCCCATGTGTTGCTGTATGTTATATAATGTAAAAAACCCTTGCATTAAAATAACAAATCACATTATCACTTTACAATTTTTTTTATTATGAAAAACTGTAATTTTTGTTTAACTGAACTAGTAAAGTGAAATACACAAACATATTACTAACTCAATTTTTAGTATAGAATTATGTAACCACCAATCGAAAACAAATAACTTGCAAAAAACAAAGGTTGTGTGTTAGTTTTTCGAAAAAGTCCATACCGGAGTTACCGCCTCCGATCGTCATGAGTCAGACGTGGTGCAGATCCCCAACCGAATTCTAGCCTAGTGATGTTTGTTTTTTTTCGGCCATATCTTGAAGCGTCCTACTAAGTTAGAGGCGAAGACATGTCTTGAGTGTCTTCTTGATCAGTAAATAGAAATGAAGTTGAAAGTTGCAAAGTTGCAAGTTATGGATGATGAGAAAAAGAAAAAGAAGATGAAAAGATAAAGAAAAACATGTGCTGAGAATACAAGTTATTTTTGTGGCCCTAGATTTGTACTAGCAGTACAGAAGTACTTTTAAAATTACATACTAGGACAAGTACATAGAAAATAAAACACTATTAACCTTTGACTTTTATTTTCAGTATGTGAATTAAAAACAAAGTAAAAGACTTGTACGTTAACAAGAAAAACTATTTTGTAAACAAGAATTTTGGCGGCTTTTTTATATAATGTGTATATCTATTTTTACATTTTCAAATTATGATGTCAAACAATTTTTGTAATCAACGGGACGTGACTAGTAAACTGTTTACGAATGGTTTATAAAGTAAAATGGAATGAATAAACATGTTTAAGTTTCTAATTGTAATTCTTTCGTGTTCAAGGTTACGTCAAATTCTTTAATGTTTAGCTTTCGTTGATTTTGGTTATCATTAAATAGAGTTGACCCGATAATTTATTTAATGGTTTATTATTGTGGTGATAAAAATATTTTGTTTCATCTTTACACGAGCTACCTATATTTATAGTATGAATATGGTTTAATATATAGTACTTAAAAGAGGACAATTAAAATCATTTAGAAGATTATAAAAAAAAAACATTAATTTGTTCAGATTCAGACTTTATAACTACCTCTTACCGGTAAGATGTGGGAGTATTAGTGTAACAAAGACACCCTAAGTGTTTATGAGACAAGGCAATAAAAACATATCACACGTACAATAACATACAAAGTGAAGTGAACTACAAATTTGCTGTAGAGCTAGTTCAAACGATATCGCACAGTAGCATACATAGATTTATTAATCTTGGATGATAATGAGACTTTATTTAAAAGCGTAACACGAGTAAACTTAAAGACCGTCCATGCTACACTTAGATTGGGAGGGGATCAAGACGAGCCATAGGTAAACAAACTAAAGGACTTGCTTTCATAAGCGTGAGCCCGAGTTTCGGTTCCATATCAACACTTGTTAGATTTCCATCTTTCCCGGCCTTCCAATCGAAACACTGTATCATGCCTCCAAGTGTTGTGTGTACCACAAGCAATGCTAGTGATATCGCTGGACACATCCTCCTCCCACTACCAAATGGTAAGAAATGAAAATGTTGTCCTCTCACATCCAACATGTTATCTACAAATCTTTCGGGATTGAAGTCAAGTGGATTTTCCCAGTGCCCTGGGTCTCTATTGACAGCCCACAAGTTGACAAATATATTAGTGTATGCTGGAATATCGTAACCTGCCACCGTGCAATCTTGTGGTGATGTTCTTAGAATCAGTGGGGGTAGCTGGGTAGAGACGAAACCCTTCCTTGACAATTGCTTGGAGGTACGGAAGGTTTGGTATGTCTGATTCTTGTACAAGTCTGATTTTGCCAACAACTTGATCAATTTCTTCTTTAGCCTTTTGCATGACATTTGGATGATTTATAAGTTCTGCCATCAGCCATTCTAGGGTACTTGCTGAAGTGTCTGTTCCGGCCAAAAACATATTCTGAAATGGAATGAGGACAATAGTTAGCTTAGTAGACACAGAAACATTAGATTAGATATACTTGTACTGTAAGATGTGAATACCATATTATATTTAATTAGAATTGTCATTAAATTATGTTACCAGGATTAAGCCTTTGATATTCACTCTCGTCAACTTTATCTCCATGCTCTCATCATGTGCAATTTCAAGTAAAATGTCAAGCAAGTCCTTCACTTCTCTGGTCTCATTCTGCTTTTTCGCCTCTTCATGCTCGTCTATGGCCTTTGCTATCAACGTATCAAGCCCATCACGAAGATTCTTCAACTTTTTCGCGTACCCGTTGAAGTCTATATTCTTAAATAAAGGTATGTAGTACGAGGGATTAAAGGTACCCAGAAGCTCACTCATATCAGAAACCAAGTCTGAAACGTCACCTTCCTTACATTCACCGTCAGTAAATCTTTTCCCGATAACCATTCTCATCATATTATTGGTTTCCCATTTTAGCATGCTGAGATAATTTTATAAAAAAACGATTAATCTCCTCACGCCTAAGTGAAGTGTGCAAGTCAAGTGTTGTTTTATTTAAAAGCTGATTCATGATTATCTTTTTCATGAACGTCCAATAAGGTCCATGTGGAGCGAATACAAAGTCTTTTGATCCTTCACCTGATCCAGAAACAAGGTAATCAGAAGCTGGGTTTGGGGTTCTGTTTGAGAAGGCTTTTTCATTGGTTCTAAGAAACTCTTTGGCTATTTCTGGTGAACAAGCAACAATACTAGGTACAGAACCCATAAAAACACGAAAAATAGGCCCATGTTTTAGAGAAAGTTTGTAAAGAGCTTGATGAGGGATTGGTCGAAGGAGGTGCAAATGTCCGATAATCGGAAGGCCAAATGGGGTCGGGGGATGTCGAGATTTTACATTTTTAGGTTTGAAAAATCTAGCCCATATCAAGACAGTAGAGATAAGGCATACAAAAAAGAGCGGCAGGGAGGCATGGAATTCAACCATGGTTATGTGAATTTTCTAAGTGATGATGTGCTATAAGCATCTATGAACATGTATATATACTAGTTGTTCTTTTACGCACAGGACATATCTTGAAAGTTCGGGTTTGAATTAAGCGAATGAAATATCTATACTATATTATAAATCATTTAAGCCATTTTATTTTTAGAAAGTCTTAAAAATTTAGACCTTTAAACTTACTAATTATGAAAATATAGGATTTGTAATCTTTACCATCCATCTCATTTTAGGGAACCACATCCTAAAGTGACATGTGTAACTTGTTAATTAAAAAATCACTTTTATTTTTAAATTGAATTATTTTTTTATCTATTTATTTTTTTATGATCTAATTTAACTATATTTTCTAAAATTTTGTGCTCTTTAATTGAACATCAATTTTGATATATTTTTATTAATTTTTACTTTTTTTGATTTTTAGTGTCCCCTAAACTGTTGCTTTGCGCGGGTAACATGCTAGTATATTGTGAAGGATATCCACTACTATGAAAAGTCCTTTCAAAACCGCTTGTAGAATCCTTCGAGATCGGTTTTTCATAAGGTCTCTAAATAGGGGGATTTCTATGTGAAAATCATATCGAGACAGGTTATAAAATTGGTCGTGCTTATCACAGTCGAGACCCGTTTCTAGCTATATATCCGGTCCTAATATCAATATTGAGACTTGTTTAAGTGTGTATAACGGTCTTGTTTATATAATGGGATCGGGCTTCTATTAAACAGGTATGTTACCTTTTCTAAAAAGGAAATTTTTTGAATTTTTCCAATTCCATCAAAACACAGTATCTTGTTTGCTGTTTCTTGTTTCTTGTTTCATGTTTCTTGTTTCCTGTTTCCTGTTTCCAGCAGCGTACAGATCACAGTTTCCGGCAGCATACAAACACAAACAACTTTTGATCCATAAAATACCAAATGTCCAGAAATTTAACTGTTAAACCATTAACGTTATACTTATATTTCAGAATTTAACTTAGATGATAACGAGTTCTAGCACTAAATGTACGTACGTTCCAAAATGCCTTCTACAAAAAAGTAGTTCGTACATATCATCTTAACTTAAATACTTGAACGTACAAATGCCTCAAACAAAAAACAACGACATATATAACCAACAACTACCTATCAATAATGTTAATCAAATCAGACATAATTGATGTCACTTTTCAAAAGTTTCTTCAATCTGATTCATGGAGGACGTACGATTGTCATGCAAAAGGATCTACATTTAAAAAAGGTATACAAGATATTGTTGAGAGCTAAAATAGAAAAGAAAATTTCTAGAAGAAAAGATAAAGAATATATTGGTTGATTATAATTAAGCTTACTGGTTGCATCCGTAAAGTATGAAAATTTCAAATACATATTCTAAAATCAACATTTAGGATAATACTTACTGTATTAGGAAAATAATCTTGATGAACGGTTACAAATTCATGCATCTACTCAAGTACATAGTATCCGCATTACCATAAATCAGCTTGTTTGTTTACACTACATTTGAATAAACCTTACATGTTAAAAGTTGTATAACAAAAAAAATTGTTGTAT
>BQNB010079789.1:0-30134 GCA_026074375.1 Tanacetum coccineum | reverse complement strand
ATTTAAACTTGGTTCTACCTTGGTTTATATCTTCATTTGATTGATGTTTGAGTGTGTTTACAAGATCAAATTGGAAAAATAATAGGGTGTGTGTGTGTTGTGAATCCGGCCGAACCTCAAGGACAAGTGAGAAGAGAGACTTTTTAAAACTTTGAGTTTTACTTGTGTGTGTAAGAGTGTTATGCATTTATCCAAATTGAGAAGCTAATATGTAATGATGAGCATTGGAAAATAACCATATTGAGTGTGGGAGAGGACCTAGGCGTCGGACTAAGGCCTTGAGCATGCAACTTGTACATTTTTTTTCTTGTTAAATATTTGTGCACCAATTTAATTTAAAAGTTAACTTGACAAGGTTTAAATAAAACGCGAGCCATAAACGCGAGCTTCGGCCAAAGACAAGGAACAACGACGACGAGGTTAAAAATAATAATTTACGGTCATAACAATAATAACAAGATGTGTCGTAAACTTTTACGATGCTCCAAACGATTAACGAACGCATGGTCAAATGGTGACTCACGAAACGTCAAAAATAAATATTTTAAATTTCCGTTCGCAATAAAATACGAAGATAATTATTTACGACAAATAAAATTTTAAATGTCGACGTTCGCTTACGAAAACTCGTAAAATAATTATTATGACGTCGAACTCGCGATCGTCATACGCGTCATGAAACTCGGGTTGTTACATCTACGGACTCACCTTCTTCGTCTTTCGTGAGTTTCGTTTCCGTAGACATAGGAGTTTTCATTGGCTTAGAGTCTTCTAATCTAAATTTCTTAAGCATTTCTTTTATATATTTTGATTGATTAAAGAAAATACCATCTTCTAATTGTTTTATTTGTAATCGTAAGAAGAAGTTAAGTTCGCCCATTATACTCATTTCAAACTCATCGTGCATGATCTTGGCAAAATCGTCACATAATTCTTGACAAGTTAAGCTGAATATGATGTCGTCAACATATATTTGGACAATGATGAGGTTAGAGTCTTTCTTCTTAGTAAAGAGTGTGTTATCTGTCATTCCCATTGTATAATCATGTTTAATAAGAAAGGCTTTTAATCTATCGTACCAAGCTTTAGGAGCTTGTTTAAGTCCGTAAAGCGCTTTCTTGAGTCTATAAACATGATTAGGTTTTGCGAAGTCAATGAATCCCGGAGGTTGTGCCACGTAAACCTCATCATTGATAAAACCATTAAGGAATGCACTCTTTACATCTATTTAAATAATTTGAAGTCTAGTGCGCATGGATAAACTAATAATATTCTTATGGATTCTAATCTAGCTACGGGTGCATAAGTTTCGTCATAATCAATTCTTTCTTGTTGATTATATCCTTGGGAAACTAGCCTAGCTTTATTTCTAGACACGACACCATTTTCGTCGAGCTTATTTCTATATACCCATTTAGTTCCAATGATGGTCATATCCTTAGGATTTGGAACTAGTTTCCAAACATCATTTGAGATAAATTGATTTAATTCTTCTTACATAGCAATTACCCAACTTTCATCTTTTAAAGCTTCATTTATATTTTTAGGTTCTATGGTTGAAAGAAAACAAAAGAAATTACTTTTGTTTTGAGCTTGTGATCTAAGAGTTCATTGATTTAGGTTACCAATAACATTTTCTAGTGGGTGACACTTAGATTCTTTAATGTTAATGATTTCATTATTTTCTAAAGATTTATCTTCAAGATCATTGCCTAAGGGTATAGTTTTATTAACCTCAATAGCTTCTTCTTCGACTAAATCATCATCCTCCAAAGGTGATGTTTTAGGCTGGGGAGGAGTTTCATCGAATGTTACATTTAAGGATTTTTTGACTTTCATTGTTTGTTTGGTAAGTATTATATACGCTTTGTACGACTTTGGGTCGAACTTGGTAAGGTAATCTTTTGTATTAAGAATGAAGCATTTGCTTCCAAATACTTTGAAATAGTTAAGGTTAGGTTTTCTACATTTTAACAACGCGTATGGGGTTTTTCCTAAAATACGTCTAATGGAAATTCTATTTATTATATAGGTTGATGTATCGATCGCGTTACACCAAAATTTTTATGGAATGAATTGTTCATTTAACATAGTCTTACTCATTTCTTTTAGAGTGCGATTCTTTCTTTCTACTACCCCATTTGATTGTGGAGTACGAAGAGCGGAGAAATTATGAGAAATCTCATTTAAGTCACAATAGTTTCCGAATTGTACTTCGTTATCAAATTCCCGACCATGATCCGTTCTAATTGACACTATGGAACATCCTAATTTATTTTGAATCATTTTACTAAATATTTTGAATTTTTTGAAAGCTTCGGTTTTATTTTCTAAAAATCTAGTCCATGTAAATCGAGAATAGTCATATACAATTACTAAGGTATAACGATTTCCTCCATAACTCCGTATGGTGAAAGGGCCAAATAAGTCAATGTGTAATAATTTTAAGCATCTAGTCGTCGATACTATATTTTTGGCTTTGTGACTAGCATGAGCTTGCTTTCTAATTTTGCAAGCGTCGATCGAATTTAAGCTTAGGTTGATTTCTAACTAACTCCTTAGACACTAGAGATTGAATTAATTGCATGTTTGCATGACCTAGTCTCTTATGCCATAAGGTAGAATTTTCTTTTAAGGTTGCAAGACATATTTTATCTTCCGGCTTATTTCTTAGTTTCATCACATATAATCCTCTTTTTTTAATTCCTCTACCTATGACTTTTTCATCCTTAATTAATAATTAGGGAGTCATGAGAAATCATACATTTGCCTATGATGTTACCACGCAAATTACTTCTGAAAATAACGTTGCCTCTGTTATACGCTTTGTATGTAGAGAATAACTTTTGGTTACCAGTCATGTGTTTTTAGCATCCACTATCTTTAATTCACTCGTCGGGCGCCAAGTTTATTCCTAAGCATATTTCATTAGACGCTTGAGCTGCAAGACAAGTTTCGTCTTTAGTCTTTTCTTCCTCATCTTCGCCACTATCACTCCACGCTCCTCTAATAAAAGCTCTTTGATTATTGTTTCTTGGCGACTTTGGACACTCTCCGATGAGATGATTTGGATCTCCACACCTAAACCATATTCTTTCACTTTTACCATTTTTGTCATCTCTACTCCTTTGCAATGACTTTCTTTCATCTCATGGTTGTCTTACGAATCTTCCTCGTCTTTTGAAGAATTTCTTGAATTCTTTCACGGCCATGGCATATTCTTCGTCTTTACTTTCGGAGGTCGAGCTATCTTCATCACTAGGATCCTTTTTAGCCTTCAAGGCAAGAGATCTACTTTGTTCTCTTTTGCCTTTGACCATTTCAGAATCTTTCTTTAATATCACTTCATAAACTTTCAAGTTTTCAATAAGTTCGTCGAGTGATAGTGATGTCAAATCTTTCGACTCTTCAATAGCCGTAACCTTTGCGCGCCATTTAGGATGAAGTGCCCTAAGAAATTTTCTAACATAATTCTTGCTAGAAAAAACTTCATCAAGTGCTTTTAGACTAGTAATAATAGTGTTAAATCTAGCAAATCCATTATCTATCGATTCCTCTTCCGGAATCGTAAATTGTTCATATTGTTGAACAAGAAGATCTATTTTATTATCTTTGATTTGAGTATTACCTTGGTGAGTGATTAATAAAGTATCCCAAATTTCTTTTGCAGTTTTACACATAAAAATTCTTTCGTACTCTTTACGTGGTAAAGCATTATAAATAACCATTTTAGCTTCATTATTTTTAGCAAGTTACTTTTCGAGATCGTCACTTTGTTTGTCAAATGGTACAATTTCATCCTTTTTAGTTTCGGGATTATTTTGAATGGAAAGAAAATCACCATAGGTAATAATATGCTAAAGATCTAGATCTTTTGATTTCACATAAGTTTTGAATCTATTTTTCTAATAAATAAATCCATCACTTTCAAATAGTGGTGGTCTTTGCATAGATTGTCCTTCTAAATATTTTTCCGATTCCATAGATCGATTCAATTTTTAAAATAAAATTTATTTTAAAAATATTGTTTGACGTGGCTTCTGATACCAATTGTGGAAAACTAAAAGGGGGGTTGAATAGTTTACCGATTTTTAATTTAATGTATCGTTTGTTTATAAAAACTTAGATTCGACTTTATGTGATCTCAATATGTGCACAATATGAACAATACAACTAAGCAAATAAATGACAACAAAATATAAAATAAATGTGTAAGACAAGAGATAAGAGTTAGAGAGATCAACCCACAACATAAGGATTTATAGTGGTTCGGTAACGAAGCACCTCTTCGCCATACTTCACTCCCCGAGCACAAAACTCGAGAGTTCTCTTCACTGTGCCAACAAACTCCTTTTAGGCTGAGAAAACCGTACACAGGTAGCTTACATCAATTTTCGACACAAAGTCAAATGTCGAGTTCTCATATTGGCTAGAACCAATCTATCACACACTTTGTATTTTGAGGACTAAAATACTAACCGCACTATCAACTCTTCACTTCACCTAAACTCTAACATGATCACCCCGATCTAACTATACTTTCTATGATCACCACGATCTAACTATACTTTCTATGACCATCACGATCTAACTATTACACACAACTACATAATATACACAAATGATTTACAAAATATGATACAATCGTAACTATGTTACGATAAGACAAACTAAGCTATAATACTTCGTAACTTGATGGAAGGAAGTATTCTTCTCTTGCACTCGAGGATCTAAGCTTGAATCACTTGGAAACAAATGCTTAAGATTAAATGATCAAATGATTGTAGGTGATGTATAAACTGATTTTAGACAGAAGAGAATGAGTGCAAAAGGTGAGAAAATCAGTTGAGAACAGTCTGCTATTTACAAGCAAAGCTGGGAGCCTTTTGGACTGGCCGGCCCCCTTAGCTCCTATGTCGGCCCCCTTATCACTAAGGGGGCCGCCCTTATATTTAAGGGGGCCGCCCAGGCTAGGACGCTCCTAATTTTGTGTTTTTCAGGGAAGGTGTTTTCTAGAATTTTTAGCAGTTTTTAGGTAGAAGATTGAATTCAAATGTTTATTTTGCAATAAAAATTTCTTTTATAATACAAAAATGTTTGGTATAAGTTTAAAAAAATGTTTGTTACATTTTTTTAAAAAAATGTAAGGTTTAGAAAAATAAAAATTCTTTGATCATAAATAAAATATGCATTTATTATATTCATACCTTAAGTGATTTAGTCTGTGTGCAAACTTGTTGAAGCAATGAATTTGAGACGTACGAGAGCTGTTGTCGTATGAATGCATTGATGATTTGTGATAACGAGTAACTTAAACACTTTATGTTATGTGTTATAAGTTACATGTTTGTCATCACCAAAACATGAAGAGAATGTATAGATTAAATATCGTAATATTTCTACCAACACAACCAAACACTCACATTTACCTTATCTTAACAATACTCCCATATTGTCAACTGGTAATGGATAAAGCTTTAGAATTCTACAAGTCATTCATGGATATAAACATGCAAATATAAAACACAATTATTATAAAAATGAAAACAAGATACCATGTATATTAATTCATTCAAAACATAACAATCGTTTCAACATCCCATTATCCAAATACTAACTAACAAATCACATATTTACATGAGACTTCTAGTAGGAACAATTCCAATCGCCATAGCATGTTCATAATGCTTATTGGATGACATTCGTTTTGTAAATGGATCAGCTACGTTGTCATTTGTGTGAACTTTCTTAAGGACAATCTCACGTTCTTGAATTACTTCACGAATGTAGTGACATTTCCTTTGAAAATGTATGGCTCCTTTCAAAATTCGTAGATCATTAGAGATTGCTATTGCAGGCTCATTGTCACATAGCATCTCCATAGGGCTTTTATTCGATAGCACAACATTTCTAAGTCCATCAATAAACTTCCTCATCCAGACGGCTTCCATTGAAGCTTCAGCAGCAGTAATGTACTCAGCTTCTATAGAAGACATAGCAGTAGTGCTTTGCTTGGCACTCTTCCAGTCCATGACTCCACCATTAAGTACAAATACATATCCCGTTTGGGATTTGGTATCGTCCTTATTTGTTTGAAAACTAGCATCAGCATAACAAGATACTTTCAGGTCAGCTTCAGGAATGCAACATTACTCCCACTATCTTTGAGATATACACATGGCTCATCAGGATTTTGAGTAAAACCAATCTTCTTGATTTCTACATCAAACCTTTTATTCCAACTTCTAGATGCTTGCTTTAATCCATAAATGGAACGTTGAAGTATGCATACTTTGTTGGGATGCTTCGGATCCACAAACCCCTTAGTTTGTACCATATATACGTCCTCGCTTAGGTGACCATTTAGAAAGGTGGTTTTGACATCCATTTACCAAATCTCATAGTCATAGAACACGGCTATGGCTAAAAGAATCCTTATAGCTCTAATGTCTACAAAAGGAGAAAAGGTTTCCGCATAATCTACACCATAGGCTTGGGTATAGCCTTTTGCTAAAAGATAAGCTTTAAAGGTGTGTACATTGCCATCCATGTCAGTCTTTTTCTTGAAAAGCCATTTACTCCTAATAGTTCGACCATTAGGAGGAAGATCAACCAAAACCCAGACTTGGTTATCTTTCATGAATTGCATGTCTGTATTCATAGCTTCAAACCATTTGTCAAATTTAAGATCTAATAATGTAGCCTTGTAATTAGGTGATTCATTTGTCACACCCCGCCAAGGCAGAAACGCGAGGCGTAAACAAGAATGGATATCATCACAACACATGGTATCTATATAGAGAATACTAAAATGAAAACTAAAGTAAAGCAAAGACACAAAGTGTAATAACATTACCCAAAACTAATGGTTGTCTTTTAATTAATGAGAAAAACTTCTCGTCAATAAATGAATTCAAAAAAATAATCCAAACAATTCTTTCATTGCAACAATTTATTCAAACAGAAAGCATAAATAAACTCCAAGCATCCTACGGTCTCTTCTAGCCACTTCGCTCTATCTTAGCACCATTAAGCTCACCTGAAAATGATGCTTAAAAATGTCAACATGAGTTGAATCATAGGTTTTACGACTTACAATAATATCCAAAATTAACTTTCATTAGCTGCTTACAATTACCAAACAATTCATGCAATACAATTAACAACAACGGGAAGAACGTGCCCACGAATTCCCACACTCATTCCGACTTCATATGTGCGTACATGTACTGTATCGCATGCTACCCTGAACCGCGTCTTACATATCAGACTCATATTAGCTCATGCAGTCACTTACCACGTCACCACATCGTTTTGCATATTGGGATCCACAATACCAAACATATCATATCGCAACACAACGGGATGGAACGTGCCCACGATCCAATTCACATAACTACAACAAGCTTAAAAACATTTTAACACGACAACAAGCATCATTCTCACCCCAAAATAACATGAGAAAAAGGGGCTATGAAACTCACATTTGCTTAGCTTTCCTATGATTACTAAAAACAGCTTCACCAAAAACTAGCACAATCTAACAACAAAATAATCGAGGTTAAACGCTACTAAGCCAAAAGCTTAATGCACATATAACAATCATATGATGGATGTATAAGGTGTTTAGTTACCCTCATGGGTCACCCCGACACCATACCCAACTTTAACCACTTCAATTAAAAATTTTTCACTGGTTAGTCACAATTTGGTTCAAAATGTCAGGAATTTTAACGTGACTTAACATACTCAAATAAACCTCTAACGTAAATGACCTCCCATATTTCATACCAAAAATAATCTATGTTCATATATGAGGCATATTAACTACTTCATGATCCCAAGAGGCCATTATTGCACAAGTACTCCTAAGAAATCTCCGCACTCTCCTACTCGCCACCTTACTCGTCCACCACCGCCCCGCACTCGCTCCGCGCGCCTCGCACTGTTTTCCACACTAAAAGTTTGGACCTAAAAACCATACTTAGACTCCAAATCAGAAGCTCTACGACTAAACTCCTGTAGAAGGGATAATCCTAATTCAAATAATAAGTGGGGGTTTTATACCTCGTAATCTGACCTAAATCTGGGACCCGCTATTATTGCTCTGACAACTTTTCTTGCAACCAACGTTTGAATGACTTCCCGACCTCAAAAACCTTCGAGGTTGGATGTTCTGAAAACTAGACTCTCTGAGCTACATTATAGGCACTGGAAACTTGACAAAAGCTATTACCATCATTGATATATCAGTCAAACAACACAACCCTAAATTCTCGCCCCAATCTAATCAATTCTAAGCGATTTTAAGTTTAACCAATTAAAACCATGAGCTTCTATTCAACCCTAATCATTATAACGTGGATCATTATACCATTAATTACAGATTTAATGAACCCTAATTATCCACCATATTAATTATTACATGATTAAAGATTAATAACTAACAAGGATTAATTAAAACTTACCTTAGAGCTTGATTTCTTCCCAAAAGCAAAAACCTTAATTTTTTTCTTCTCTCCGTTCTTTTATTCGACCGATATCACCAAGGGGTGAGGGTTAGGGATTTTATTTTTGTATTTATAGGCCCCAAAATAATTATAGATAACGTATATTTAGTATTTGTTTCCTTTTAAAATCTTTTTTATTCTTTCTTTCCCTTATCGGTCCGAATGGGCCTTATTTAATTTTTTTGATGTTTTTTTATATTTATTAATTACTTAATTATTAACATTACCTTATTTTTTACAAAAACCTAATTTTATTTGCGCATACCCTTTTTGCGTAAACGCAATTTACTAGACTTTTAAATTAACTAACTTTTCATTTTTATTAAAACCTAAACATTCCAAAAATAGAAAAATTCATTTCTTTCATATCCATACTTACTAGAAACCTTAATCTCTCCTAATATTACTAAAACATAAATATATACGTATAATTACTTACACAATTAACGCGAAACCATTCAATTCCCCAAAATCATTTTCCTTGTCAATCAAAAGTAGACGAAGATGAATTCCACAAAAATCCAACACAAATCCAATCCTAATGCGATGGTAACGCTCAAATGGATGATTATGCCCCCAATCTCACATATCCCGCCACCCAAAACACATATAAAACACGTATATAAAACACATATAACAACATTAACCCATACTTATAGAAACAGGTATTTAGGTCAACACTACGGTTTTGTTTATTTGACAACCTGCTCAATGCCATAGTTGTCACAGTATCCCCACCACTTGAGATAATCTCATCCCGAGATTTAATTCTAGAGGCATAAAAACTTGTTATCTTGAACACACTTGAGTAAAGCATGATCTAATGAACTTTACATATGTAAAACATAAGATAGAAATGTTGTGAACTAGTTGTAATAAGGTGTTGAAGCTTAATGCTAAAAAAATCAAGCTTAAAACATGTCTAAACCACAACACCTCAAACTTTCTGTTTTGGTTTGATTTTGGAAGTAACCATATTATTTTTTATAAAGATATTACATCTCATAAGGATTCCAAAATGATAAGAAACTCGAAAAACGAATTAATAACGAAGAAGATACACGCTAGTTACGAGTTACCGACCTTACATAACTTTATAAAACAAATTTTATAAAAGTTACTATTCATGGCAGTAACTTATGTTTTGTAAACATCAATAATATGATAAAAATTTCAATTATGAGAACATGTTCGAAAGAATCGCTAAAAACAGAGCTATAACGAATAAGATACGACTAAAACGGGTTTTACGTTAATTAAAAGTATAAAAACGATATTATAGCTGTTATGAACAGTAAAAACACTATTCATCATAGAATCTCGGAAACTTAAAGATGCAATATTATGATCACTCGTCTTAATATGAAATCGTGGGTTTAAGAAACGCGTGAAACGGACTTAAAACGACAAAGTTATGTCATTTTTACTAAAGGCGTAATTATAAACGTTTTTACTTTATAATTACGATTTCACTTAAACGATTAGATGGTGATATAGCTATATAGAATATATATGTTATTAGTTATCGAAGTGCTATATTACTAGGGAATTTCATAATGAGGCTTCTTCGGATGGCGTATTGACGAGTTGTTGGATTTACGATTTAAAGTGTCCTAACTCCTCGTACGTCATGTCATGACCTCTTAAATTATGATAGCCCGAACCCCAGAATAGTACTGATGCTAACTATATAAAATAATATACAGTTGTTGTTAACAAAGGTACATGAATATTGATTCCGACCTATATTAAACGAGGTTTGCATTCGATGCGTTAGCGTGAACCGTTTTACTTGGGATATTTTATTATCAGTTTACTCACTCAAGGTGAGTTCATAGCCCCATGTTTTACAATTATTGATTTACAAGTTTTGGGGTGAGAAACATGCTTTGTTTTACAAATTGGACGCAAGTGTACATTTTATCATGATTACGTGTTTGCCTAAGTAGCGATAACCCACTATGCCATGAATCATGAACGTTAAGTCCTGGTTTGGAAAAGCGCAGTGATTAAGATAGATCTATTTAAGATTAAAACTCCCCCTTCCGGTGACTAGCTATCACTGAAACGAACTGTATATATGTCGGATACTGGATGTTACGGTTGAACTCATCCACGGCAATGGTTAGGCAATATTTATATATTGTATTCAATTATGTCGAGCTTCGGTGTCATGAGCTTAGGCAAACGTAATTGCATTTTGTGATGTCTGCATCTGTTGCATTATCACTGGGAAAGTCTTGCGGTCCTGCATATACATTTACATAAACCTATGAAATTCACCAACTTTATGTTGACGTTTTTAAATGCAATGTTTTTCAGGAGGTCATTAAGCACGAGGTGCGAAGGATACATTGGTGGTTATATTTTGAAGTCATGCATTAAAGATTTAGTCGCATTACATTTTGTATATCTGTTATGGGCTGGAAATCTTTGTAATAATAACAAGTAAACAAGTAAAGCTTCGGGCTTTTGTAACACATACTTTATTAAATCCAATGTATCAGTTTTAAACGACTTTTTGGTCGTTCTTATATTATCTTGTGTTATTGATCTGAGAAGTAACACGCCCCGGACCCTTATTCCGCTGCGACCCAATTTGGGGGTGTTACACATGAAATATTGCATATTTGGTTGTTTGTTGGTATAATGATTGTTTCATGACCAAGAATGACGAAAAGGACTAAAAGTGAAAAGATATTCCATTAAATACACTAACGGTCGTCAATAGAATGATCTAGAAGTGAAGAGAATGAAAAAGAGCCAAGTGCGGCGCATTTCCATGAAGTAAGGCGTACTTCAAAGCGGGTTAATGCAATTTAATTAAATGACCAAGTGCGGCGCAAAATTTTATTTATACGGCGCAATTCTCCTGCAGTTACTCCAAAATCACAATGATTGCAATAATTAGGCAACCCTTGGTTTGCTTATTTCCAGCACTTGAAACCCTAAGTTTAGCTATAAAAGGAGTATGATTTGGAGGAGCTAATCATCCCATTTTTCAATCCATTCTTCACAATCTTCTCTCAAAATATCTCTAAGTTACTTAGGGAATTTCCTAGAAAGTTGGAAGAAGTTCTTTGGGAAAGATTGAAGTATTCTTTGAATCTTCATCATTCCCAGGTTATAAGAAGATACTTGACGGAATTTGTTTGGACAAAATGAAGCTAGATGGAATGAGCAAAGAGGAGGAAGAAGCCATAATAAAAATCAAAGGAGAAGCGTTAAAAGAAAAAGAGGATCCTGGAGCATTTGTGATTCCGATCCGACTGGAGGGTAAGATCAACCTCAATGCATTGGCCGACACTGGCTTGGATATCAATGTAATTCCATACCGTGTCTACAAAGAGCTGGGCAGAGAGGAAGGACAAAATGTAAAAAAGGGGATCATGATGTTGAACCACTCAAAGGCAGAGCCTATAGGGCTTCTGAGCGATGTTCTGTGCCAGGTGGGTGTAACCACCATCATAGCAAAATTTCTCATCCTAGACATGCCAATTGATAGAGACACACCGATACTGGTTGGAAGAGGATTTTTGTGCACTTGTGGCAGCATACTAAACACGATAGACAAGATCACGTCCACTTTTGATGGAATCTGCCATCAAACATTTCGTGCAGCCAAGACAAGCTTGGATACTATAGAAAGAGACAATGATGATGAAGAAGAGTATGCGATTCAAAGAAACAAATTTGGTGCACCGATATACGGACCAAAACCTACTAGGTACTTAAACTGTAACGATCCGTTGGACCAGTCTCTAGCTTTACAGGAAGTGTTAAATCCGTTCAGAAAGATCTGTGTCTGGAAGAAAGTAGTTAGTTTTCTTGGATCGTTGCTTGTCGCATTGCAACATGTTGAGTGGAAACTCGATTACACTGGATGTTTTAACTGAAAGGAGGATAGTGATGGACAGTGGCATGTTGAGATCAGATTGACCGATCCGTATGGAAATGTTTATGACCAAGGTTTCGTAACTAAGAAAACAAACATAAAATTAGTTAAGTACCACAAGTTGAGTGGCATCATGTCACCCAACTGGTTTCAAAAATAATGGAGTAGCTAATGTTGAGTCAAATAAAATCAATTGTATAAATCCATAATGGATTACATTGATGTACGAACATTAGTCCGAATAAATGTTAAATATAAAAGTCAGTATGATGGATTGAAATAAAAATTTATGTTTATAGTTATAATTGTATTTAAGTTATAAAACGTACAAGATAAGGTGAAGTACGCCGCACTTCTATGAAGTGCGCCGCACTTTGTAGCGGTTTCATATAAAAACTTATAAAACAAGATTTCTAACCTTATAAAAACTCACACACATAAAAGAAACCACCGAGTTTTGCAAAAAAATAAAAGAAAAGATTCAAACCATCAATCCATCAAGACTTTAATCATGCCTAGGGTATGTTAATTTCATCCTTTAACTTGTTTCTTGTCAATTTATTCAATTTCTTGTTTATTAGGGTTGTTTATAATTAGATTGGGGGAAATCAAATCCATGCTTATTATGTATAATTAACCCATAGAATTATGTTATTTAAGAGTTGTTTATCAAATGCATGTTGAAATTGTTATAAATCTGAAAAGTACTGTTCATAATTATGAATTTATTTTAAAAATTAATTGTTGAAAATCATAAAAAAAATTTGAAATTGTTTTATCCAGCCCAGAAAGTACGCCAGTTTTAATAGAAAATTTCCACACTTAACCATTTTTCCAGGAAGTACGCCGCACTTCTATGAAGTGCACCGCACTTATAAGACCAGAAGCTAACAGAACCTTTAAAAACCTATCGGAAACCCACCCATTGATGCTAATTGTTTTCTAACATCACTATATACTTTATTGTGAATTATTTTTGATGTGTAGACTATGGGAACATACGATGATGAAGCCGGATCATCAAGACCCAAACGCTCTAGACAATACGAAACTGTGGAGGAGGTATTGCTCCCACAAGTTCATCATGAAATTTTAGAATGGAAAGGTTGCAACAGAGATGTGAAGTCAAGGTATAACACCAAATTAGCCCACTTACTCCCTAGGCATATCTACTCACCGTGTGTCGTGAATTGAGATATATTAAATAGAATGGGGTGTGGTAAAGAAATCAATGGAATGTTAAGGATAAATTTGTGTGAGGCTGGACTAATGAAGAAAAATTCACTTCTGTTGTGTGGATTAGAGCTTTTAACATTAATGAACCAATTTATTCAGAGCTTTGCCATGAGTTCTATTCAACCTATGAATTTGATGAAGTTTGTGTGGATGATAAGTTGAAAACCAAGAAGATTATCAAGTTTAGACTTGGTGGCCGTGCTCACAATTTGACCTTTCTAGAATTTGCTCGAAGATTAGGACTATATCATGTTGAGGAGCTTGACGAGAAAGGTTTTGATGTGTATTTTCAAGGAGGTTTGCGTAGTGATAAGCATTTTAACTCTCAAGAGTATTGGTTGAGCATCAATCGAGAGGAAAACTTGAGTTTATCTAGGAGTCACGCTTCTACTATTCAAAACCCAGTTTTGAGGGTGTTACACAAAATGATCACTTATGGCTTGTGTCAGAGGACAACTAGATATGACAAAATACAGAAAAATAATTTGTGGTTATTAACTATGTTTGATGCTAGACACCAAAACGGGTATGCAAATGTTGCTTGGTTGATTGCAAGATGGATGAAGAGAAAAGGAGTTGGTACTCAGAGAGAGAGTATGATCTGCTGTGGGCAGTTTATCATGAAGATTGCTAGGAAGGCAAGGGTGTTGAGTGATGAGGTGATAAGGAGTTTGAGTACTCCGATTTATTGTAGAGATTTGGATACTACTACACTTAGAGAGTTGATCGACTCTGAGGGTAGGTTGATTCCTGATGCTCCACAGCCTAGTGTACCTAGAGTTGCTATCCTGAGACCCCCGAGAGCATCGATACAGGACTTGTACGAGAGGATGAGTAGTGTCACACCCTGAGGCGTAAACAAGAATGGATATCATCACAACACATGGTGTCTATATAGAGAATACTAAAATGAAAACTAAAGTAAAGCAAAGACACAAAGTGTCATAACAATACCCAAAACCTAATGGTGTCTTTATTAATGAGAAAGAGGTCTCGTCAATAAATGACATGCAAAACATAATCCAAACAATTCATGCAAACGCATTTATTCAAATAGAAAGCATAAAGAAACTCCAAGCATCCTACGGTCTCTTCTAGCCACTACGCTCTATATTAGCACCATTAAGCTCACCTGAAAATGATGCTTAAAACGTCAACATAAAGTTGAGCGAGAATCATAGGTTTACGACATACAACAATATCAAAAATAAACTTTTAATTAGCTGCTGCAATTACCAAAACAATTCATGACAACAAGTAACAACAACGGGACGGAACGCGCACGATCCACAATCATATCAAAACAATGAGGTAGGCGTACCTTGCCGCTCCACTAATAGTCATAGAAAGGAATACAAATCCCAATTCCAGACTCTTGGTACCGAAGTCACAATATCACAAGGAGTTGATCACCTCCAAGGATCTTACCCACAAAGTAGGCGAAGTCACATCTCATAACACTGGGTAGGAACGTTACCCCCGCTCCAAATCTCACAACATAACAACATCAACAAGACAAGACAAGACAAGCAAAACAAAACAAGACAAGACAAGACAAGCATCATTCTCACCCCAAAATAACATGAGAAAAAGGGGCTATGAAACTCACCTTTGCTTAGCTTTCCAAAAGATTCCAACAAAAAGCTTCACAAACAACTAGCACAAATCTAAACAACAAAATAACTCGTGTTACACGCTACTAAGCCAAAAGCTTAACGCACATGTAACAATCATATGATGGATGTCTAAGGTGTTTAGTTACCCTCATGGGTCACCCCGACACCATGCCCAACATTAACCAATTCGTTTACACATTATTTCAAAGTCTTAATATTTACCCGAAAACGCAAAATTTTGACGCGACTTAACGTACTCAAAACCTCTACTTACTGACCTTCATAATTCATACCAAAAATTAGGGGTGTTCACGGGGCGGTTCGGTTCGGTTAGTTGGAAGATTTAAACTATCCGTCGCGGGGCGGGTAATTAATTTTACTATCCGTCGCCGAACCGTACTAGGCGGGTAACCGGACATGCGGGTACCCGAAGTGAGCGGTTACCCGCGGTTCGGGTCACGGTTAACCGTTTTTGATGTTTAATAGATTTTAACCGTATAAAAAATTACATAGTCTAGAACATAAAATGTATTTCTAGTAAAATTAAATGACGTTGAATTTAAAAGTCATATAAAACTTAAGTATTTCGTTACAATAATTGCATTCAAATATTCATATATAACGTATTAACAAAAAATATTACTCGACGTTATAGATTACGATCACATTAATCAATTTTCACACATAGATTTTTACAAATGTTTACTTTACGAGCGAAAAAGTCGTTATACAATAAAAGTATTGCAATAATCGGTTAATACTTGTACAATTATTTGAATATTAGTTAGAAAATAATCATGTATAATATGCACGGTTCGGTTCGGTTAACCGCGGATATCTAAAAGTAAAAACCGAAACCGAACCATTATAAGCGGGTTTTTTCGGTTTCGGTTTCTTCGGTTTCGGGTTTTTTCGGTTTCGGATTGAGCGGTTCGGCTCGGTTCGTCGGTTTCACGGTTTTTTTGAACACCCCTACCGAGCACACATACAGAGAGCATATACCAGGTCTCGTTTACAGGATGTTAGATACATAAGGGTGCCAACCATGCCACGATAATGTGTAGGATCAATGACTTTCCCTTGTGTATCCTCATCCAGTTTGGATTTCTTTACCATTGGAGTATCCACTGGGTCATAAGATTTCATTCCGTATTTTTTAAGTGATTCTAGAGCATATTTTGATTGGTTTAAAAAGATGTCTTTGGGACTCTGTGAAATCTATAGTCCTAGAAAAAATGATATTTTGCCCATCATTGACATCTTGAATTTGAAACACATTATCTCAAAAAACTTATCATATAGTTCAGTAGTAGTAGAAGCAAAAATTATATCATCAACATTGGTTTGTACTAGGAGGATATCTTTGCCTTTTCGGCTGATGAACAATGTAGGATCAACCGTGCCTTTGGAAAATCCGTGGGATAGTAGAAATGATGAAAATAGATCATACCACGCGCGTGGAGCCTGTTTCAATCCATATAGAGCTTTCTTCAGTCTGTACACGTGATTAGGATTGTTTGGATCCATAAATCCATCTGGTTGGTTAAGGTAGACTTCTTCTCACAAAATACCATTCAATAATGCCGTCTTTACATCCATCTGGTAGATGATCATATTCATATGAGCAGCAAACGCGACACATATCCAAACAACTTCTAGTCTAGCCATGGGAGCAAAGGATTCTTCGAAATCAATTCTCTTTTCCTGACGGTATCCATGAGCTACCAATCTTGCCTTGTTTTTCAAGATTCCCCCTAATTCATCCTATTTGACCTTATATATCCATTTTAAGGTGATGACCATCACTTTATCTGGACGAGGAATGAGTATCCAGACTTTAAGAAGTTTGAATTCATGTAGCTCTTCTAGCATTGCCTCAATTCAGCATGACTGAGTAGTACATCTTTATACGTCTTAGGTTCAACTGAAGTTAGGAAGGCATCATAGTAGCAGAACAGGGCTTGTTCGTGTAATTGGAGTCTTGTGGAAACATATTTGGAAGGGTCACCAATTATGTTTTGTAACAGATGATCTTTTGTCCATTTACTAAGGTTTTCTAAGATTGGAGCGTCTGAGTGCACAGTAGTAGGAATAACATCCTATGATGAGGATTCTCAAAAAAGTATCTAGAATTGGAATGCCAAAATAAGGATTGTTACTCATATGTGCAACCTTAAGGTCATGTGACTCTTCTTCAGCATAGAGAGGAATTGTTTGGGATTGTGATTGTGGAGTGGTTTTTGAGGTACTTGGTGAGGGTGCATCTTGATCAACAGTTGTTAAGGAAGATGAATCGGTTAACTCAACAGGAGTTGGAGCTTCTTCTACAGGAATTGGAAAGGCAACGCTAGCTAGCTGGAGGAGAGAAGAACTCATCAAACACTAGTTGAAACATAAGATCCCATTCATGCCTCGATGGTGGTACAAACGGTGCTGAAGGAGGAGGGTTTAGAACGAGTCCTGAACTAGGTGTTGCAGGAGTCGTATCATGAAGCGCGGGTTTCCTAAAAGCTTTGTTCAGAGCCTAGCAGTCAGCTCTTAAAATCGACATGGATGGTTTTAATGATTTTTCAGGTACGTCGATTGTAAATATGGTAAGATTTCTTCTTGGGTGCATATCCAATGAAAATACCTATATCAGCTTTAGCTTGAAGTTTGTCCAAATTCTCACTATCATTGTTTACACCAAAAACGCAAAGGTAGGATAAATCGGGTTTTCTATCATGTAAGAGCTCATAAGGAGTTTTTCCATGGTGACGATGTATAATGGATCGGTTTTGGGTGTAACATGCCTTGAATGATGGTGGCAAATGCCTCGGATTATTAGAAAATAAAGGAGCCTTTGCATAGATTAACATTGTTCGAGCGGCTTCAACAAGAGTACGATTTCGCCTTTCAACAACACCATTTTGTTGTGGAGTTTACGCAACCGATGTTTCGTGAGAGATGCCAACCTGTTCATAGTAGTCTCGCAGAGTTTGATTAACAAACTCAGTTCCATTATCTGTACGAATGTTCCTTACAGTTGCATTCAATCTAATTTGTATCATTTTTAGAAACTTGATTATAAAATCAGGAGCTTCATCCTTTGATGCTAGAAACTTCACCCATGTGAACCGAGAGTAATCATCTACAATGACGAGGATGTACTTTTTCCCATTTACACTTGCAACACGCATAGGCCTACAAAGATCCATGTGCAGAAGATATAGTTTTTCTTGATTGGTGTCTTCAAATTTAGGTTTATGTGATTGTTTCTTTCTTCTTCCCATGACCACATGCAATGAAACACAAATGTATCTCTTTAAATTTATGTGGGGAAGACCCTTACGAATAGATGCGTGTTTCGGACAGAGTGATTTTAGCACACAAAATTAAAATGAGACAGACGACGATGCCATAACCATGACTTAGTCTTCGTGGCTTTTGATAAGAGACATATAGGAGAAGACGCCATCATATCCCTAATAGACAGAGAGTACATGTTAGTTCCTCGAGATCTTGAGAGTAAATCAATACCTTCCAGATTACAAACAAAGCATGTGTGTTTTCTGAAAGCTACTTCAAGATCTGAGACGTATGTGGAAAACTAGAAGGGGGTTTAATAGTTTACCTTTTTATTTTATCGGTTTTAAAGTGTATGTAAAATTCTAGATTTGATACTTGATATGAATTCAACACTTGACTTATCTGAACACTATACTTATCTAAACAATTAATAGGATAGTATGAGAATCAAACCACAACACGATGATTTATAGTGGTTCGGCAACGAAGCACCTCTTCGCCCTACTCTACTCCTCGAGCACCTAACTCGAGAGTTTTCTTCACTATGTGAACAAGCTCCCTTATGGTGGAGAAAACCTTACACAACTTTCGCTTTCTCTTGTATTTCTGACCACTAAGCTAGGTTGTCGAGTTTAATCTTAGCTTGAACCAAGTCTACCACAATCTTCACAACACAACCTTTGCTTCACGACTTGATCACGGACTACACAACTTTATACACCTTAGTTTTCTTCACACCACTACTTCACCAAGCCACTGCTATAATCACACCTAACTAACACTACTAGGAAAGATCACCAAGATCCAACTATACTTATAACAATCACCAAGATCTAATAACTACACAACTTTACAAGATTTACAAATGATTTTCAAGTTATGATATGGATGCAATAAGATTGCAATACACACTTGAGGTGTAATACTTCTTCACTTGATGATGGAAGTATTCTTCTCCTACACTTGAGGAATTGAGCTTGGATCACTTGGAAACAAAGCTTTATGATTAAATGATCAAAGGATTTAGAGAGATGTATGGGCTGTTTTAGAACAGAAAGAATGAGTACAAAAGGTGAGAAAAATGTTGGGGAATAATCCAGTATTTATAGGACAATCTGGAGGAGCGGGGTCTATGGCCGGTCCCCTTAAATAGGGTGCCGGCCCCCTTATAATTAAGGGGGCCGCCCATGTATTTAAGGGGGCCGCCCATTTTCAGACGCTCCTCTTCTTGTCCTTTTCAGGGGAGGTGTTTACTGGACTTTTTCTAGCCGTTTTAGGTTCGAAAATTTGAAATTCAAAATGTTTATTTTGAATAAAACATTTCTTTTAAATGTAGAAAATGTTTTGTAAGTTTATAAACATGTTTACAACATTTTATAAAAGTTTGAGGTTGAATAAAAATTTCCTTTGATCATAAAATCCATTAAGCATTTATTTATTCATACATTTAAGTGATGTAATTGTTGAAATGAGAATTTACTACTAAATACTTGTTTACGTTTAATTTTACGTTGAACATTTTTATATTTTGTGATTATCAAAACGTAAAGATGTGAAAAAATATTATTAATGTTTTTAGGCATTATATTTTATCAACAATCTCCCCCTTTTTGATGATTACAAAATTTAAACTCATTAAATGTAAAATTATTTTTAAACAAGTATTTAGTGAGTTTTATGTCATTTCTCCCCCTTTTTGTAGAATCAAAAAGGCATCGTCGAGGATTGCTAGTAAAATCGACGGAATAAATGCTCCCCCTTGATGTGTGCTCCCCCTCGTTCGAGGGCACCAAGGAATCGAGCTATGGTTTCTTGGCTACAAAATGGGTTAGAACAATACAAATATTTCTAACATGTAGCAAGGAAGAAAAATATGACATACAACCAACAATGATCATTCATTAAAATTAAAGTAGTGTGTGAAACACACTCATGCATACATAAGGAAAATAACATGCTAACATACATGAAATTAAAAGTACAAAAGTCCTATAACTAGTAAAGCTCCATAGGACTTGCATGCAAAATGGTAGAGGATCAATTATTTGAGAGACTAAACATAGAGCATGTTTAGTTTGGGGATGATGGTGGAGGTGGTGTGATGATGATTGGTGGTTGTGAGAGCATGTGTTCAATATATGAAAACATATAGTGAAGTTCATCACTTAACCCGAAAATGAGGGTTCGGTTGTGGATACAACAAAGGCATGAGTTACCATGTGCTTCAAGGAAATTCCAAGGGATAGGATGTGCAATGATAGGTGGTGAAGGTGATGGAGTATCAAATTGGACATCAAGTGGGGTATTTGGGGAAAGAGTGAGAGTGATGTCCATTGATGCATTATCTTGAGTTGGAGGTGGTGGAGAAACTCTTGGAGGAGGAGATGTTGATGGGTTCAAGTAACCATTTGGTGAGGGTGATGTTGATGATGTTGGTGATTTGGGTATGTAATCAATTGAAGATGAAGAAGTGTCTTTTCATATGATTTTGATGGGTGATAAGGAAAGTGGAAGGACGTGAGATACCTTGTTTTATTGGAGTATCCTTAATGTAAGGAATTTGTTGTCATTTCGAATGGAGCTTGATTGAGTACATGTGAATTGAAGGGTGAGAAGGAGAATGGAGGTGTAAACAACTTGTGGTGATGTGAAAGTGTCCCTTAATAGCAAGGATTTGGTAATGGTTGATTGGGGATGAATTTTTTCTTAAGATATTCATGATGAGGAGTTAGTGGTTTTGGTATGGGAGAAGTTGTATGAGCACATTGAGGACTGCAAATCTTCGTTTCTTCCTCAAAATGGTTTCACGCTCTATTTGCTAACCCTTGATGTTTTGGATGTGGGTTTTTGTTAGGAATTCATTGGGTGAGGATGAGTGTGATGAAGATGAATGTAGGAGTATTTATAGTGGAGGAAAGGTTAATTTAGGAAGAATGGACATTCAAATGATCAAATCTAAGAAATGTTTGTGAATTTAGGGAAACAGTAGCTAAGTCTAGAGGGTATTTGGTAAAAAATAAAAAAATATTGTTTTACCCGTGTTAGGTGCTATTTGTTTATTAAGAGGCTCTGGATCTGAATCTGATTCGCACATTCTGAATATTCTGTAGAAAAGTCTGAATTTGATTCCCATCTTAATCTGAATAAGTGGTCAAGAAGTCTGAATCTAAATGAAATAAAACTGTTTGTTTTGGTAAAAATGTATAAATGTGATAAACTATAGTTTTCACAATTTAAATATAAAATGATTGCATTCGCACAAAAAATAATTTTTATTAAATAAAAAACAAATTTTATAATATAATTAATTTAAAGTTAAAGTATTTAAAAAACATGCAATCTCATGTTTATTCGACAAAAATAAACATGTTAGAGTTTAAATTGAACTTTCAAAACGATTAACTAAATGAGTCACGTTAGAATTAAGATGTATGAGTCCGAAACCGTACCTTTTTAATTTGAACAAAATATAAATTGACACATATTATCTTATACATTCTTTATATAATAAAACATATGCAATCATTCTATTTAATATTTTTAATACAAAAGATAAAAGTGAAATAAGAAAAAAAAATCAAGAAATAAAATAAAAAAATAAAAGTAAAGTAGAAAATAAACAAAAAAAAGAAAAAAAAAGACATTAAGAGGTGTTAAGACACCCCCTCCACATCTAGTCCAGTAAGAGGTTTATGCCTCTTACTGCCTCTTAATGGCCAGAAAAAAACAAACGCTCTTAATAGTGTTTGGATCTTACTGCCTCTGAATGACATGAAAAAAACAAACAGTCTTAATGACTTAAATGTCTGACCGCGTCTGAATGAGTCAGATTAAGATGTTGTTAAGAGATATTTCTGAAAAAACAAACACCACCTTATACTAGGGCGGTCCCCTTAAATAGGGGGTGGTCCCCTTAAAGATAAGGGGGCCGCCCGTTATGAATTAAGCCCCGCCCTATGCATTTCCTCCAGATATCCTCAAAATTTGATTTTTTCTTCAAAATTTTGTTGTGAGGTTTTCTGTTTTGGGAAGATTAATTTTGCAGCAAGTCCATCTTTTATAGCAATTAAATTTTTAGCACATAGCAATTAATAGCATTCATCATTTTTCACATATGTAGGATAACCGATTTTACAACAATTTTAGCATATAATCCATATATAGTTAGAGTGAAATCACTAAGTATACAATGCAGTCACACAAAATTATCTAGGTAGAAAGGGTTAAGTTAAAAAGGAAACAAACTTTTATGCAAATACTAGTGTGTGCCTAAGTGCGATAAATGTGGAGTAGCAATTATTTCGACACTAATACATGCAAAACCTAAGAAATAATCCAAATGCTCCTTGATTTAGTTTTGCTCAACCAAGATTGTCAAAGATATATATTAGATTATATATTTTTTACAACAAATAAGAGACCATTATGCATATGAAAAAAATGTTTTTAGCATATTTCAACAATATATAAAAATTAATTTTCATGTGATCCTAGATATGAGAAAGACTTTCTTTAGAAAATAATAGATTGGGACTATTGTATATATATATATATGTATAATGAAATATGTATTAGGAAAAAGTTTGCTTATATGTTTTTCCCAATCTTGTGTTTTTGTGCAAAACAGAAGCCTAGACACAGAATTTTTTTTCAGTGGGAGGTCCCCTTAATGTCTGGGCGGTCCCCTTAAAATTAAGGGCGCCGCTGTCTGAGAAAAAAAAAATCTCAGATTTTTGACAAATAGTTCATTTTTAATTTTCAGTGCTGAAAACTTAGTCAATTTGTTTCATCATTCCTAGACCTAGGCGTAAGTAGTTAAATGGTTCACGTTTAAGTGGTTTAGTTAAGATATCGGCTATGTTTTCTTCCGATGGGACCTTTTCTATAGAGATATTCCATTTTTGAACATTATCACGGAGGAAGTGGTGGCGAATTTCTATGTGTTTTGTTCGTGAGTGTTGAACGGGGTTCTTACTTAAGTCTATAGCCCTTTTGTTATCACACATTATTGGAATATCGTCTAACTAATCCATATCTACGAGTGCTTGTTCATCCATGAGTGTTTGTTGACATGCCTTTCCGGCGCTAACATATTCCTCTCGATAGTGAGATTTGCAAAGAGCGTTTGCTCTTTGAAAACCAAGATGTTTAACAACATCCCATGAACGTGTTAAAACCACCACTAGTCTCTTGCGATCTACAGTCCTCCCGCATGATCCGAACCCATAAACTATTTTTTCCTATGCCGATCCCTGTAGTATTCCATAACCTAACGCATAGGCGCTAAAAGTTCATAAGATACGTTTAAAAACCGCTTCTAGGTGAGAGGTTTTGGGATCCTCTTGAAAGCGTGCACAAAGGCAAACACTAAACAACATATCGAGTCTACTTACCGTCAAGTATAATAAACTACCTATCATGCCTCTATATTTGGTATTATCTACGGATTCACCTTCTTCGTCTTTTGTGAGTTTAGTTTCCATAGATATAGGGGTTTTTATTGGCTTATAGTCTTCTATCCCAAATTCTTAAGCTTTTCCTTAATATATTTTGATTGATTAAAAAATATTCCATCATCTAATTGTCTTTATTTTTATAATCCTAAGAAAAAGTTTAGTGTCCCCCTGAAACCCCATTATCACTCATTTCAAACTCATCATGCATGATCTTGGCAAAGTCATCACACATTTCTTGACAAGTAGATCTAAATATAATGTCATCAACATATATTTGGACAATAATAATGTTGGAGTCTTTCTTTTTAGTGAAGAGAGTGTTATCTCAATTCCCAGGATATAATTTATGTTAATAAAAAGGATATTAGGTCGATCGAACAAGCTTTGAGGCTTGTTTTAGACCATAAAGACTTTCTTAAGTTTATAAACACAATTAGGTTTGCAAAGACATGAATTCGAGTTGTGCCACGTAAACCTCCTCATATGATAAAACGTTAAGGAATAACTCTTTCATCCATTTGTATAACTTAAAATCTAGTGCCAAGCATTACTAAAAGTATTCTTATGGACTCCTACAAGGCAAACGGTTGCTATTGTTTTCAATAATCAATTCCTTCTTGTTGATTATAACCTTGGGCTACCAACCTAGCTTTGTTTCTAGTTACGACCCCATTTCATCGAGTTTATTTCTGAAATTTAACCCAGTTTGTTTACCTAAATGTCATATCCAAAGGGAATTGGGACTATTCCCAAACAGATATATTCATTCTATTTTAAATTGTTTAGTTCCCCTTGCATGGCCATTATCCAATTTTCATCTTTTAATGCCTCATTAATATTTTTAGGTTCTAATGTAGAAATAAAGCAAAAGAAATTGCTTTTGTCTTAAGCTTGCGACCTAATAGTTCTTTGATTTAGATTACCAATAACATTTTCTAGGAGATGAGTTTTAGATTCTTAATGTTTGCCATTTATTATTTTCTAAGAAATGTCTTCCAAGACATTGCTTGGGATTAGTTTTTATTCTAAACCTCAATAGCTTCTTCTTCTCGACTAATTCTCATCCTTCCAAAAGGTGTGTTTTGAAGAGGAGGTGGAGTTTCATCGAAAGTTACATTCAATGACTCTTCAACTTTCATTGTTTGTTTTTTAAGTATTATGTAAGCTTTACTATTTTTTGAATATCCTAAGAAAACACCTTCGTACGACTTGAGGTCAAACTTGGTGAGGTAATCTCTTGTATTAAGAATAAAACATTTACTTCTGAATACTCTAAAATAGTTAAGGTTTGGTTTCCTACCTCTCAACAACTCTTATGGAGTTTTTCCTAAAATACGTCTAATAGAAACTCTATTAATTATATAAGTTGATGTATCGACCACATTGCACCAAAATTTTTAAAGAATGGATTGTTCATTTAACATGGTTCTACTCATTACTTGTAAAGTGCGATTTTTTCTTTCTACTACCCCATTTGATTGTGGAGTAGGAGGAGCGGAAAATTATGAGATATCCCATTTAAATCACAATATTTTCCAAATTGTACTTCATTATCAAATTTCCGCAGAACCATGATCCATTCTAAATTGATACATAAACATCCTAATATTTGTTTTTGATCATTTTGATAAATATTCTCAAAATTCTTCGAGAGGCTTCGTTTTATTTGCAAAAAATCTAGTCCAAGTGTATCTAGAATAGTCACTACAATTACTAAGTAAACGATTTCCTCCATAGCTTCTAATGGGGGAGGGGCCAAACAAAATCCATGTAAAGAAGTTCAAAGGCCTCTGTTTTTGATATATATTTTTGGCCATGTGACTTACTAGAGCTTGCTTTCTAAAATTTTGTCAACATCACAAAAATGTTGGTCGATTAAAGTTTAGGTAGATTTCAAACTAATTCTTTAACGCTAATGAATTGAATAGTTGCATATTAGGCGTGACCTAATCTCTATCCATAGTGTGGAATTTTCGTCAATGAAGCAATGCGATTAATTTACTTCCGGTTTATTCCTAGTTTCATTACAGATAAATCCTCCTTTCCTAATTCCTTTTAAACTATAACTTTTTTTGATTTTGATTATATCGCTATCGTGTTCAGTAAATATTACTTTGCATTTATATCACATATTTGACCTTATACTAAGCAAGTTATAATTTAATTTATCTACGGCTCAACATTTTCAATTATTAAGGATCTCAGAATCTTACCTTTGCCTATGATTTTACCGCGTAAGTTACATCCGTAAAATTAACGTTACCATCCTTTATGCTTTTAGAAGAAAAACAACTTTTCGATTACCAGTCATGTGTTTTTGAGCATCCACTATCTTTAAAATCCACTCACCGGGTTCTAAGTTTACTCCGAAGAATATTCATCGGGCGCTTGAGCTACAGACAACTTCAATCTTTAACTTTCCACATCATCTTCTCCATTGTCCCTCCATGCCACGCTCTAATGAATGCTCTTTGATCGTTTTTTTTGGCGCTTGAACATTCTCCAATGAGTGACTTGGTCCACCACATCTAAACATTTCTTTTAGCTTTTTATCATCACCATCATTTTTACTTCTTGAATGTTTTCTATCCGCCTCGTGGTTGTCCTTGCAAATCTTCCCTCGTCTCTTGAAAGAATTTCATGAATTCCTTTACATCCATAGCATACTCTTTTTCGCGTCTCCACTACGAACTTGAGTCTATCTTCATCACTTACTGTTCCTTTTTCACTTTTATTGCAAAGTGATATACTTTTGTCTTTCTTGCCTTTAACCGTTTCTACATCTTTCTTTATTACTTCGTCATAAAACTTTTAAGTTTCCAATTAGTTTCTCAAGAGTAAGTTGATAGATTTCTTGATTCTACAAAATCGCTGTGATTTTCGCGCGCCAGTTATGGAGTAGAGCCCATAAGAAATTTCCTAACACAATTCTGCTAGAAGAATCTTTCATCAAGTGCTTTTAGACTAGTAATAATATGTTAAACTTAAGCAAAGCATTATCTATTGACTCCTCTTCCGAATCATAAATTTTTTCATATTTGTTGAACAAGAAGATACTATTTTGTTAGCTTTTACTTGATTATTATACCTTGATGAGTGATTAGTAAATGTATCCCAAATTTCTTTTGCGGTTAATTTCTTTTGCGGTTTGACACATAAAACGTCTTTCGTATTCTTTACGTGGCAAAGCATTATAAATTATCATTTTAGCTTCATTATTTTTTGCAAGTTTCTATTTAAGATCATCATCTGTTTAACGAAAAGATACATTTATCCTTTTTAGTTTCCGGATTAAATTGAATAGAAGGAAACACCATCGGTAATAACATGCAAAATCTAAGACCTTATTTGACTTCACTTAAGTTTTCGAATCTATTTTTCCCAATAATAAACTCCATCACTTTCCAAATAGTGGTGTCTTTGCATAGATTGCCCTCTAATAGTTTCCGATTCCATGGATCGATTCAAGTTTAAAATACAATTTATTTTAAAAATCTTATGTACATGGCTCTGATACCAATTGTGGAAAACTAAAGGGAGTTGATTATTTTACACCAGCATTTTGATTTTAATATTTATGATTTGCTTATAAAACTTAGATTTGACTTTGTGTAATCAAAACTTGCACATATGAACAATGTAAATAAGTAGAAACAAATAAAAGATTAAGAGTTGGAAAGATCAAACCACAACACAAGGATTTATAGTGGTTCGGTTACGAAGCTCCTCTTCGGCCTACTCCACTCCCCGAGCACCTAACTCGAGAGTTTTCTTCACTATGTCAACAAGCTCCTTTATGGCGGAGAAAATCGTACACAACGTTGCTTATATCTATTTTTGCAAACCCCCTTTAAATCTAGTCTGTCAGTTCTAATCCTTAGCAAAACCAATCTATCACAACACGCAACTGTCCAATTGTTTACAACTTCACGACTACTTCACAACTTCACTTAACGACACCTGGGCTTCATACTCTTGAACTACAAACTTACACAACTTCTTCACACCTTCACAACTTCACAACTTCACCTCACCACACTACTTATGTCACAACTAACTAACACTACTAGAAAGGATCACCAAGATCACTATACTTACAACAATCACCAAAACCTAATAGCTACAACAACTTTACAAGATTACAAATGATTTACAAGATATGGTGAATCAGAAGACTGCACAATGTATACATTGGGTTTAATACTTTCCTTTAATTAATGATGAAGTATTCTTCCTCTTAGCACATGAGGAATTGAGCTTGGATCACTTAGAAAATAAAGCTTTATATTATATGATCAAAGGATTTAGAGAGATTGTGTGGGCTGTTTAGAAAGAAAGAATGAGTAAAAAAGGTGAAAACATGTTGGGGAATTTCCATATTTATAGGACATGCTGGTAGAGCGGTCTATGAGCCTGTCTCTTCAAAGGGTGTCGCCCCCTTAAGTAATTAAGAGGGCCAAAATTTTGACAAAGACTTATGATAGCATTCTTATTCGATGTTGACTTTTAAAGGTTAATGAATAGCGATTCTTTACGATCAGCACAGCAGAAGCGTGGTAGGCCCATAACCCACAGGTTCCGTAAATCAAAGTATTTCATCCACCCAGGTTCTATCAGGATCTGAAGAAATTCTATTGGCTGTCATCAAGATGTGTGGTCTTGGAAATAAGTAGACGTGTGAAAGGAGGTAATTATAATTATGGTGCGCAACATAATTATAAATGCATCACACACGTGGACTTGTAACCTTGATTAGCCTAACCTAAATTCATGCCCAGTACCTACATCTATTCACTACAACTTTCAATTAAATCTCAGGACGAGATTTCTGTAAGGGGTGGAGACTATAACAACCCAAGAATTTTCATCAAATGCAAAACCTATTTTTCTATTATCACAATTGTACGGGGAAATTTTTCGCTTTATTACATTACTTGCATTGTCAATATCTCAGTATGTCATGTAACTTACATAACTAAAGTAGACGAGCTCACGCAACCTATCTATGGCAATCCTGTCTTCATATATGTCAAGCAAACATCACAATATGTCAAGTCAATATCATCATATCCTTATTACAAAGTACATTATTCCTATAATGTACCATTCGCAACGTTATATCAAAACGGGCTTTAAACCGTTATCGTATACCTCTAAACCCTAATTCCATGAAGGGTTAATATCTAAAGTGAATGTACAAGCTACTAAAGCATGTATACAAGTAATATAACATCTCATTTGAAATATAAACTCCCTCCAAGTCAAGTATAAGCTTTCAAAGCACAATATACAAGTCATTAATGCATGATATACAAAATAGCCGTTTTACCTTCGTTTTCATTCTAGTTTCTTCACCACCACTCTTGTGCAAGCTACTACACTTAATATACAATGTGTAAACTCTAATTATTCTATTCATAAGCTTTCATACACATTTTTACACTCAAAACCCTAATTCAAAAGTCAGAAACCCTAACCCGAGCAAAATACTAAACCATGACCCGTTTCTTCGTTTTTATCCATTGTAAACCTAAACCAATACTCAAATAAGTTGTAATAACTTATTTTACAACTATGTCAATCCTATTTCATCATTATTTCATCATCTCATATCCTTTATAATCAAGTGTCATTGTAAACTCATGATATGAGTTTACAATCCATCATATATCATTTTCCTAGCAATATACAAAAGTTATAAGCCTTGAAAACCCTAATGAAACCCTAATGTACCCTAAAATGATCCGCGACCTTGTTAACTTATTTTCGACCCATTTTAACCCAAACCACTTATCAAACCTTGATTATAATCCTTAACATAAACCTTAATATCAGTAATCTATCATCTTTGATCAAGTACATACTAATTACAAGCTTAAAAACTCAATCTGAGCCCTAATGAACCCGTAACCTAGTTTCTTTCATTTTGACCCATTTTAAGCTTTCTTTTTGCAAACAATCACCTCAATGACAAGCACCTCACCTTCCTAAGTAGCTTACACACCTTCTACAAACAAATATATCACATTCCATGGTACAAAAATTGGCCACATGATCTCTTTTTCTTCTTGTATAGTCGCGGCAAGCACATGGGTGTTCCAACACCTTCTAGTTAGTTTCCACCATGCATACT
>BQNB010079788.1:0-30134 GCA_026074375.1 Tanacetum coccineum | reverse complement strand
TCAATAGTCTTAAATTAGTACAGGCAGTACTAACTTACTCTAGCAGTATTAACTGACTGATTTAGTACTGGCAGTTGTAATTTTGAGCACTACTAACTATTTTATTCTAACAGTACTAATTGTTGGCTTAGCAGTATTAACTCATCCCTTGGCAGTACTAACTCTGAAGTGTTTAATTCCCAACACAAAGACATAAATGAACATTTTCCTTTAGAAACTCTTGGAGTTATTTCTAGTGAAAGTACCCCATGGTTTGCGGACTATGCAAATTACCATGCGGGGAATTTTATCATCAAAGGAATGTCAACTCAACAAAAGAGGAAGTTTTTTAAGGACATTAAACATTATTTCTGGGATGATCCCTATCTTTTTCGTACTTGTGCGGATCAAATCATTCGACGGTGTGTGCATGGGCAAGAAGCTCTTGAGATCCTCAAAGCTTGCCATGAAGGACCCACCGGGGGCCATCATAGTGCCAATCTCACCGCTCAAAAAGTATTTGATGCCTGTTTCTTTTGGCCTACCATATATCGAGATGCCCATACTATGATCAAATGTTGTGATACGTGTCAAAGACAAGGCAAAATTTCACAACGAGATGAGATGCCTCAAAACGCTATCCAAGTTTGTAAAATCTTTGATGTATAGGGTATTGATTTTATGGGACCATTTCCGTCTTCAAGAGGAAATAAATACATCCTCGTAGCCGTTGATTATCTTTCGAAATGGGTTGAAGCAAAGGCGCTCCCCACAAATGATGCTAGAGTTGTAGTAAAGTTTTTGAAATCTCTTTTTGCCCGATTTGGAACACCTAGAGCTATAATAAGCGATCATGGGACCCATTTTTGTAACGATCAGTTTGCTAAAGTAATGTCTAAGTATGGGGTCACACATCGTCTAGCTACCGCTTATCACCCTTAAATAAGCGGTCAAGTGGAGGTGTCCAATCGAGGTTTAAAACGTATTCTAGAAAGGACGGTTGGAGAAAACCGGTGCCTCATGGTCGACAAATTAGATGCAGCTATTGTGGTGGGCTTTTCGTACCGCTTTTAAGACACCAATTGGTTGTACGCCTTACAAGTTAGTGTACGGAAAGTCTTGCCATTTACCTATAGAATTAGAGCATAAAGCATATTGGGCTTTGAAACATGCTAACTTCGATCTTAAAACCGCGGGTGATCACCGTAAGCTTCAACTTAATGAACTTAATGAACTTAATGAGCTTCGTGATCAAGCTTACGAGAATTCTTTGATTTATAAAGAGAGGACGAAGAAACTTCACGACTCAAAGATCAAAAACCGCATTTTCAATGTTGGTGATCGAGTTTTACTCTTTAACTCTCGTCTTAAGATATTCTCCGGAAAGCTTAAAACTCGTTGGTCAAGACCTTTCACCATCACCAAAGTTTTCCATACGGAACCATTGAGTTATCTCAACCCGATGGTCCAATCTTTAAGGTGAATGGTAATCGTGTGAAGCATTACTTCGGAGGGGATTTACCACCCAAGGTAATCCAGGATCTCCACACTTTCTCCAAGGATGAATAAATTCGGGGATCGAGTCAAGCTATGTGACTCGGTTACCAAAAACAAAGCGCTTCGTGGGAGGCACCCCATGCTTATCCATTTTTCTTCTTTCTTATTTCTATTATGAGTGAGGAGGCTTGTACTCTTCCGATCCTTGTTGTTTGTGTTTGTTTGCAGGATTAACCCAAAATTTTCTGAAGACTCTCGTGTTTGGTGTTTTGTCCCGGTCCACTCGAGCTTCCTAGCCTTTGCTTGCCATTAGTTTGGGGAAATCCGATATCCTAAAGATTATTATCGACTAACATTTATCTTTTAGCATACTTGATAAACGGCTAAAGATGTTTGTGATACTTTCTTCATGTTTAGATTATGCATTCGACTTTTTGAGTTCTAGTATGGGGTTTTTAAGCCTTAGATTAGGAAACATTGAGGACAATGTTTAATTTTAGTAGGGGGTAGTATATGACTAATGTTTGATTATCAGTATGGGTGGATAGTATATCAATCGATATGATCATGCGTACTTTTACCGTTGTTCTCACGTACCCCGTTTTCCCACAAAAAAATTTAAAATATGAAAAAATTTAAAAATTTTCAAAAATAAAATAAGTGTTTTGTCACATTTTACTTCATGTTGGTAAAGAATAAGAGTAAATTTTGACCCGATCGAGCGTGTTGAGCTCTAGCTTGTTCCTTAACTTTTAGGCTAAGCATTCGCGATTTTTGCGAAGAACGAAAAATGATAGAGTTAAGTATGAGTAGGATGCTAAACAAGGATTATTTGGAAATCTTAAGAGCTCATGTATGTAACTTGTTGCTTTTTCTCCCATAAGCTCCTAACCGGATTAATATACGTGTTGTTTTTGGAGATTAAACTTAAATCAACCATTTTTTATGTAATATAAAGCAAAAAATTTAGTCTTAGTTCAAATTTATACTTGAATTTTTCAAAAAGAAGTCTTCTTTAAATAAATAAAAAAAATAATAAATAAATAAATAATTGGTGATGAATGAAAAAATAAAAATATAATAATAAAAGTTGTGGGCTGATAAAAGTTTACTACCTCTTGCCGGCTCACAACCGATGTGGTAGTCTTCTAAAGAAAGCCCATAGTAAGAATAAAGATCTGAGACTGATAAAAGTTTGCTGCATCTTGCCGGCTCACAACCGATGTTGCAGCCTTCTAAAAGGTCGAGGGTTACAATTGCATAAATGTTTTATATTTAAGTTTGAATTAATAAATAGATTTCTTTTTGTTAAATTCAAATATGCTTTTGCACTTTGACTATTCTATTTTATAAGCTATGAATATCCGGGAAACCTGAGAGTTTTTGAAACCTAAGGTCCGTGAGTCCCGATACTAGTCTATGTGGGGTGTCAAAAGCCTGGTCACTTAGCCGTAAGGTTAGGATGTGCCGAGACGAAAGTCGCTACATGGGATGATCTCGCCTTCAAACTCATTATTCTTAGGTAAAACGTGAAGCACAGTATGTTGCAAAACGTTGATCCATGGTTGAAATTCATTATAGCACGCTCACTTAAGATATAATAAATGTCGGGAGTAAAAAAGTTCACAAGTTGCAAATATGAGTAGTGTTAGCATCTTTACTAATATTTAGCTGTGATTTTGTTTTAAGCTTGGTTTGGATAAGTGAAAAGTCGGGGACGATGAATTTATCCTTTTTGGGGCATTCTCAGATCAAAATGCGTCTTGTTCTATGATCCTTAATAGTTAGGGAAATAATGAAAGTCAAAATAATCTCAATTATATTAATAAAAAAAGGAAAAGTTTTCGAAAAATGGAAAATGAGGGGTTTTTATAACTTGTGATTCTTAACTCTCCAACACAAAAGTCTTTGCTACTTTTCAAAGTTAGTTTGGGGAAGTTTTGAGGTATTTGGTTATAAGCATATAATATTCGTTGATAGGACACGATAAACTGCTAGTTGTGAATTTTGATATGTGTGAAAACACATATCCGTTTATATCAAAAATGGCCCTAAAAAGACAAAATTGTGCTTAATGCCTTGAATATTGCTTGGTTTTGTCTTGTGATTGTGTAGTACCGAATAAAGCAAAAATCACAAGAAAATAGTCAAAACCGGACAAACACGGACACAAGAACGGAAGAGCACACAAAGAGCCGGAAGTTTTCTATCAATAGTCAAACAAAGTCAACTCATGGTCAACTTCAGTCAACCTTTGGTCAACCTGGGTCAAACTACAAAAACGACAAAAGACTCAAAAGTTACAATTAAGTCACTCAAGTTTAACAAAAGTGCAAAATAAACCCTAAACCAAACGGGCTTTATTTCTTTATTTAAACCTTTACCCGAATCCAAGCCCAAAACACTTACCCTTGGCCCATTTTTTGGTTCATTAACCCAAGTCAACGAGCCCAACCCTTGGTCAAATATCTCAAACATATAACAGGGTAAAAAAAAGGCGGGAATGACAGTTGTTACTGTTCATCATCCTCAACCTTTAACCACGAAGGTAAAAACATAGGGCAAATACAAATTGGCCACACGATTGGGTAATTCAAGGGTGAAAGTACACGTTGGCAGGGTAAAACGTCATCAAAATGTTCTCATTGGTCCAAACCCACTTGATGTGACACACGGGCAAAGTGAAGAAAGCACAAAAGAAAGGGATTTTTACACTCGGGCTACTCACAAAAGAAGCACAAACCTGTCACAATCACGGATTGCCACGCTGGCAATCCGTGTGAGCTAAGATGTGATCTAACGGCCAAGATTAGTCTTCCAATGATTGAAGGAATGAAGGGCAGGGATTGAGAGGAGCGTGTAACTAACTATGGACCTAGAAGCTTCAGCAGATGGCTATAAATAGCCTCACTCTCACACACATCAAAGGATATAGTTAGTTTGTAATTTTTAGCTTATTTTGCCTATGTAATTTTCATTCAAAAATATTTTTAGCTAAGTACCTCTTAATGTAAATTTAATTCAAGTATTGTAATCATTGTTTTCATATACTACAAAGTTTCTATTAAGCTCTAACTCTTTCATAAGCTCCAGTTTCTTCACATATGGTTTGAATAATGCTGATATTGTTGGACAAGCTTCTCACAAGCTCATCTAAGTCTCTAAGCTTAGATTTTAGCTGAATTAATCATCTAACCTATTTAAACTTTAAAATCAGTTAGGGAGAACTTTGCTTAATGGATCTATGCCTTATTAAGATGATAAGCAAAACTGGAAGACTATATGGACTTATAACTACTTGTCTTCTAGATAAGCTAAGAGCTGTAGACAAAGCTCTTGAGCACTACTACCATTGTTGACTAAGTCTCCTGTAAGTTTTCATTACACTTCTTTTTGTCCATAAATACTATCGTAAAACTGCTTATTTCTTGCTTAAGTGGTAGCTTATTTAGCTTATATCTTGATATTGTACTTTTTTGATTATGTTTTGCTATGTGTTTTCAGCTAGTAGGTTAGACCATAGTTTTACTCATTTTGTCTTATAAATTAATAAAAACCAAAAAAAATATTAGCATAGTCTTTAGATCTTGGTTTCTAGCTTAATTAATAGTTAAAATAAGTTTATTAAGTCTGTTATAAGCTGGTTATCATTTGGTCTTTGAGGTTGTTTCATTAGATCTTATAATTGCTAGCTAAAATGGAATTTGAGATGTTTAAGGGGTGTTTGGAACTAACAGTACTAACCCTAAGTTAGTACTGTTAGTGTCCTTTTGGTGTTATTGTCGGATTTAATCTTTCTAGGTTGATTAATTGTGTAGGAATTGTAGGTTAGAGTAGATTAAACAAAGTTTTCATAGGTCAAGTTGTTTGATAAATTCAATTAAAATTCTTAAAAAAAAATCCAAAAATACTAGTTTAGCTTTAGCTTATAGATTTTGCTTATTAGTCAATTTAAATTTGCTTAATAGGATTAATATTAGCTTATTATAATCTGGTTTTTTCAAGTTTCATTATAAGGTTCCATTTTCAAAAGCTAAATTGAGTTTTCTAAGTTTCAAAGGAGTGTTTGGATTTGTTGAGTTTGACCTTCAAAAGTCAAAAATGGTTGATAAAAGTTTGTGAACTAGTTTTAAAATCACTTTAAATCAGTAGTAAAAGTGTTTTCATAGATTAGATTTCATAATTTAGTGAGTTAAGGTTGATTTTATTTAGTTTTGCATCATGGGGGACTTTTCCTTTTAAGCTATTAAGAGTTATAAAATCCAATGGTTTATTCTAAGCTTGATATTGTTTACTCTAAGATTCATTACACTCATTGGGTGAAGCAAACTGCAGGTTTGACCATTAAGGTCTAATTCTGACATTTGGCTTTCTACCACAATTGTCAAGTGCATCAGATAGGTACTGCAGTTCCTAACTGCATACTTTCTTTGATCACTATTAAGCTAGCATAAGTAGGTTTTGATAGGTAAAATTCAGTAGGTTAATAGTTTACATATAGGTATTAGAACTAGGATTAATTCTGCTTTTCAATTTCTAGCTATAATCTAGGTTATTTTGCCTTCAAAAGTTCACTAAAATTTCTAAAAAAACAAAAACAATAGTAAGTGGTTCTTAGATCTAAATTTTAGGTTTTTAGCTTATATGATCTGTTTTTATGAATTAAATTTGTAGCTTAATGGTAGGTAGATAAGTTTTCAAAAGCCTAGCTTCAGAAGTAGCTTATAGTGCATTTTAGCTTAATTAGTTTTTGAGCTTTTAGAGTAATTTCTTGAGTTTGCTATTTAGATCTTTAAATTCAGTTAGTTTAAAGTGTTTTCAGTTAAGTTAGCTTATCATAACTAGTTGCTAGACATCACAAGCTTTCTAAAACAGCTTTTGGTTTTGAAAAAAAATGCTTATTTGAAGTCTGAGTGTCCTATTTAGTGAATCATAGCTTTTTGGCTCTCAAAAGCCTACTTTCTGAGGCAGCCTACTTCTCAAGTTGTTTGAGAGCTATTTTGTGAGTTTGAGCTTATAGTGTCTTTATTAAAATTGCTTAAAAAAATGTTTTCTACAACTTTTGTTCTTTGAGTTTTTAAAAATAAAAAAATACAAAAAAGGGTGTTAATGGGACTTGAACCCTTGACCTCTTGCACACAACACTCACACCTTACCACCATGCTACATTAGCTTATCCGTTGTCTTCTTCTTTCATTTAATTAATAACTTCTTTAGGCTAATGCCCATTTAATAAGCCGTAGCTTATTTGGCTTAATTTAGAACTTATTTGTTAAGCTGGGGATTCCCTCTTAATTTTCCCTTGTTCCTTTTTGATTTTAGGATTTTCCCTAATTTTTTGGTATTTTTCTCTTTATTATTTTATTTTTAATCATTTTTCTTAGATTTTAATTTTCAAAAATCATTAAAAAATATAAAAATAACTTTTAAAAATACAAAAAATAGTTTTTAGTATTAGATTAATTACTTTCTTAGTTTTACATCCAGAAAGAAAAAAAAATCATTTTTACTTTTTTTAGATTTTTTATTTTCATTTATTTAAGCTTTTAAATTTAATTTTAACAATTAGATTTTATTTATAAAAAATAGTAAAATAAGTTTTTTCTGAGTTTTTACAGTATTTAGAGTTTCTCTAAGTTTTAAAATCATTTTTTAGAAATTTTAGGAATTAATCTGCTATTTTTTTAGTAGATTTAAAAGGGTTTATTTAGTTTTTTTTAATTCATACTAAAAATACAAAAATATATAAAAGATAATTTTCTTTTTCCTAGAAATTTTCGTTTTCGCTGCCTTAATTAGGTTTAGACTTTTTATTTGGCATTTTTAGGAGTTAACTTAGTTTAGTGCTTTATTTGCGCGATTTATTTGCTTCCGTTAATTTGCGCATTAACAAATTGCATTTAGCTTGCTTATTTTAAGTAATGTTTAATTAGTAGTCATAGATAATCAAATCAATCTTTGTCTCCATTCAATTCATTGTCCAAACAAGAACGTGGTTTCAATTTCATAAATCGTTGGGGATAACGACCCGGGAATCATACTTCCCGGTTAATACACGTATTATACTATATATATATTTGTGAAGATTTTCCTTTTTTCCTTTGTCCTCAAGGGTAATTTGGTAATTTTCTATCATATTATATATTTTATATTTTACGTGTATAGAATTGCTATATCAGAGTTGCAAGGTGAGGTGTGGTTCAAATGGTAACTATGTTGTGGAAGCTTCTGTATTTGCTTGTAGGAAGAAAGGTGGGTAGTTTGGAATGTGCATAGATTGAATCTTCCGAGAAGAGTGAGAATAGAAAATTCGTATGTGATGTCCACCAATGGAGGGGGACGGGATGACGGTAAGCTAGACTGTTTTTAGATGCGTAATGGATACGTTGAAGTTTATGGCTCTATTCATTTTGGTTAACTAATGCCCCAAGCGGTTTTCGATAGGAGTTAATGACCGGGTGTGCATGGCCGTATATAGACAAGCTATTAACAGTATATATACAAACGATAATTTTAAACCCGGCCTGGATCTAATGGGAGCGAGAAGAGGAGGAGAGTACGAGTCAGCACAGGTGACTACGAATGATATGTGAAGTCAACTACAGGAAGAAAATGTACGTCGAAGTTTCTTCACTACACAACGTGTGAAGCGGGAGCAAAGAGGAAGCTATACTATATGTGGAAGGAATCACTGGTAATGAGCCGATATTGGCATTGCCGGAAGAGCAGACGATTATCGTAGTATAATTAAGAACAACCGAAAGAAAGGTTTAAAGCATGCCTTAGAAAAAGGGAGAAGGTGATTGCTTGTACTTCGTGACAACTGAAGGTTCTTATGAAGGATTGCATGACTAAGGTGGTAGGTTTTGCCTTATAATACTAGAGGCATTAAGTGAACGAGACATGGAGAGTAATCTATATGGATCATGATGTCTCCAACACACTTTCAACTCGAAGGAGAATTGAACCATTAGGCAAGATGATGGTGGATGGGATTATTAGTGATTTGATTCATCACGAGGCCAAGTACCATCTGGGAAAGAGGACAAATGTAGCATATTGTACCTGGGCCGTGAGTGAGTAAGAAAGGAGTGAACAAGAATGATTCGAGTAGATGTACGACATCTAATCTAGGTTTGAGAAGAGGATATTGGTGGTATAAGATAAGATGTCCAAAGCAAAGAACGCGTCAACATAAGATGTTGCGTGGCTTGGACCCACGAGTGTAAAAACAGATGGAGAGTGGTTCATATTGGTTAGACAAGGTTCAGACCTCCATTTGGAGAGATGTAAGGACCTTGGCTATTAAAGAGGCGTATACGACAAAGTATTCTGTCCATCCTGGAGCAGATACGATGTTGTGTGGTTTTAGGTTAACTAATCGATGGATGAGTATGAAGAAGGATATGACTATTGCGGTAGAAGTATTACGTATCCTGAAGAGGAAGTTGAGTACAAGGATCTTTCAGATTGTTGCTACAACCTGAGTTACCCGAGCAGAAGTGGGAAAGGATAACTAAGGATATTTTTATCAAGTTACCAAGTGTGAGTAGTGGATACAATGCAATTTGGGTGTAGTCAATGGACTAACTAAGTCACCTCATTCCTAGCTATGCTTAGGACAAGTATGGTAGATTTTAGAGGTAATTAGAATACTCACTTTCGTGAGATGAGTTTTTTTCCTAAGGTAGGGATTATCATTCGAGTATGGATGTGCTTCATTTGAAGCATGGTATGGAAAGGAATGTAGGTTACCGTTTTATGGGCCGTAACTGGAGAGAGTGAGTTGAATGGATCGAATTTGGTGCAATAAACAACCAACAAGATAGTGGTAATACATGAAAGGTTTGATGTAGCCAAATTGTTGAGAAATTTAGCTTGGTAGTAGTGGGAAACTTTTGAATTAATGCTGGTAGGTTATGGGTGGTTAAAGGTCTCACCTTGGAGAGGTGTAGTACGTTTAGAAAGAAAGACAAGTTAGAACCGAGTTATGTAGGACCATTTGAGATCCTTGGATGGATTGGGCTTATAGTTCGGTTGAGAATTTCTGTCTTATGAGCTGAGTATCAGAAAATTGGATTGAGAGGTGCTGAAAATTTGATTAAACCTGAATTTGCATGGATTCTTTAGATACGTTGAGCTTTGTAACATCTTATATCTTAATTATAAGACAGTTCTTGTTTGATGAGTTGGCCCTCTATATATACTATGTCTTCGGTAGTCGTGCCTCATTGGATGCCTGCCACGTGTTTTCCACTACCTTTTTGGACGGTTAGGGATTACGAGGAAGGTGAAACATTTTAAGGGCCCACTTGTCCCATCAATCAGCCGTTTTAGCCATTTCTCAGTTCTTGAGTCCTGTTTTTATGTTATGGGGCCCCATATATAGCGTTTGACGGTTTTGCGTCTTTAGGATGGTTTGGAAGTTAGTCTAGCAACCGTTACCGCGGTCCTGACCACGGCCACGCCTCCTAGACTAGGGGGACATGATGACGTATAGTATAGACCGGTCCGGCCCATTTATACTATTGTGGGCTTGGTAACTGCTAATGGACTTCTGGCCCACTCCGCAATCACGGCCACCTGGACCTACGGGTCGTAGTCAATGGCACACTGTCCGTGGCCGCCGCATCTTTATAAGATATCTTTAAGGATAACTTAATTAAATAAGAGATATGCTTTACTTATTTAAATCATTCAGGATAAACCTGAATTCAAACAATATCGGCCGCGTCTTGGGCCGAAAGATACGGCAACCCTAAAAGGTATCCAACCTATAAAAGGAACGCAATTATCATCGATACAGGTATTACACACAACCCTAATTACAACCAATTACTCCTAAAATCATATATTGGCAAACTCTTACTGTTGGCTTGATTATTAAGAACGTGTTGCAAATATCGGTTCGTTTCCATAGCCACTTGTATCGTCAATCTCCTCATTGTTTTGGAAATAACATCTTTTGAGAAATGAAAAGTATTTTTTTTTTCTAATGTGTTATTACATCACCAAACATTCTTTGCTTACCATAAAAACAATGCGCCTCTGTTTTTATTTGATGATTCTTGCTTCTGCAACTTACCAACGGGTTACCTTCATCTCTGTAAATTTAAGTTGAAAATAATGAAAATGATTTACTTTTTCTGTAAATTTAAGTTGAAAATAATGAAAATGATTTACTTTTTCTGTAGTAGATACCCGTAACATGTTTGATGAAACTTGTTTGTTTGTTAAAAACATCTTAAAGTTTCCTCTCCATAGTAAATTATCTTTCCGTTCTTACGTTTTTCATTCCTTTGCAAATAGAAGTATGGAAAATCATCTTAAGGTTGAATCATTGGAGAACGAATGAACAACGTCAACTGGTATTTTGTTATCTTGTTTGTTAATAAGATACAGCAAAGTCACAGGGGTTTAATCTAAACGTGGACGAGATCATTAAACTCCCCCTTACAGTCAATAATCATTTACATCCTGAACAGCATAGTTACAAGACATACAACAAAGTTTTTGACAACCAAAAAGGATTGATTTACAGTCGGTTTCGTAAGTATACTCATTTTCGCAACAAAAGAATGGGTGTGGCTCTCTTCTGTGGAGTATCAGCAATGTTGACAATCAACATGGTTCTGATATTGATATATGTCGTACGGAAAGCAAGCACATATCAGACTATCTAGTGTATCTTCTCGTCACATACCCTGTTATCTTGCAAATAGATATTGGCATGATCAGGTATCGCGACACGTTTGCTGCTGAAGCAATGCGTTTCTCAAAGAAAAAGCTCTTATTACCGAAAAAGTTGAACTTATGGAATTTGATTCTCTTGAAATGTTCCCTAGTAAAGTGAAAGGGGATCAATGCAAATCTGATAGTTTGATGGTTGCAGGCTCGGGTTAACTTTGAAAAAGATGGAAAAAGAGCGTATGTGGAAAGTCATGAGTCAAGTATGGATCGAGATCTTAGCTTATACTGCTACTCACTATAGAGGATTTCACCACAAGCAATAGCTTAGGAAAGGGGGCGAGTTTTTGATTCATGTTTGGCAAGTGATGGCACATTTGGGCATCACCGAGCAGCTCCAGGTGTCTCGAGGTCATGCTAGAGCTAAAATCAGTGTCTTGTAATGCACATAACACCCACATTCTTTCGTTGCTTACTATTAGTTCTGTTGCTAAAATCAGCTCCATGGGCGAGTTTTGAACAACACGCCGGTCTCCAATTTATCGTACAGACAAGCCGACTAGAAAGCAACAGTTTATCGGTGGTTCTGGAGAAGAAGATGCTCAGTATTCACCGTCACATAGACTAACCATCGACGAGATTCCCGATGTCATCAGTGACTTTCAAATGGCTGCCAAAAATGCCATAGAAGCAGGTTTTGACGGCATCGAAATTCAAGGAGCAAACGGCTACTTAGTTGACCAATTCATGAGATATCAAGTCAATGACCGGACAGATCAGTATGGCAGAAATATACAAAACCTTGAATTATTAAGACGGTTAAAACAAAAATGACAGTATTGTGCATACAAACTTCAAAACTTTGAATTATTAAGACGATTAAAACAAAAACGGATACTTAGTTTACCAATACAAACTTCAAAGATATACGTAACTATTTCACATGTCAAAAATGACAGTATTGCATACATTGAATTATTAAGATGATTAAAACAAAACAAAAACCGGATGCATTTTGAACCTTTAAAACGTTTAGAACACTTAAGTTTGGATTAAATGTCCAGTTTTACATAGAACGCGACATAGTGTGAGGGGGTATATTGTAAAAAAAATTAAAATGAGGGTAGTTTTCGTAATTTGACACATAGTGTGAGGGGCTATTTTGTAAATACCCGATGGGCTATTTCGTAAATACTAACGGGTTGCGGGTGGGTTTTTGGGTCGGTAGACGGGTTGCGGGTCGGGTCGACCCGGCATTTTGCATGTGGTAATCCTGGAAATTGTATAGATTGATAATTATAATTATAATTTGGGTTTTGCTAAACTCTACCCACTAGGCATGGTTTAATGTGTTTAAAAAAAGAATGTTTTAATTAATTCAAGTGAAAATCATGTTCAAATATAGTAATTTACAAGTTAATTTAATGTGTATTTAATGCATTTTCGGGTTAATTAGGAAAGTTTGTGTTTATTAAATAGACCTTAACCTCTATCCAGTGGGGAGAGATTAGCAAAACCCTTATAATTTTACTCCTTCCGTCCCAAAATTATTGTCCCTTATTAACTTTTCAAGTCTTTTTCTTCTAACTTTTACCTTAAATATTTTTGTTTGTGTTATATAATATTTAATGAAAAGTTTTATGAATCGATTAGTTTTTAAATGTATTTTCATAGTTATGATTTTCATCAAGTATTATGTTACACAAACACAAATATTTAAGGTCAAAATCGAAAGAAGAAGACTTGAAAAGTCAATAGGGGACAATAATTTTAGAACGAGGAGAGTAATATAATAAGATGTGGTCCAGCTGGATGAATTTTAATACAGAAGGCAAATGTAAATGATAGTTGAACCAAAACTAACCTAACAAAGAATGATAAATTAAGTGTTTCTATATAAATTAAGATGAGGCATGCAGACCCGTGCGATGCACACGGGTTGTATTTAATTGTTGATTGTGTACGGGTTGTATGTAATTGTTTAGACTCGTGCGCTGCGCACGTATGGTATAATTTTATTAGCTTATTTTTAGTTTTTAGGTTTTTTTATGCAAATTATCTTTTTTTATGCACACAGTTGTATGTAGTTAATATTTTAACTATTTCTGAATATTTTAAATAAATGGTGGCTGTTACAAAATGGAATACGCATTAAGATTGCCCATTAAATCTGTTGCTATGGTTTTCACATGAAAATGTAAAGAGACTCTATTAAATGTCTTAATCAATGTTATTGATCACAAAAGAAACATAATCGGTAGTTTTAAAGATGGATTGAAAACTTTTTGGATTCCTACTTCCTACTTCCTACTTCCTACTTCCTACTTCCTAATTGCTAATTCATATTCCTAATTCTTAATTTGTAATTCTTAATTCCCTAACAGAATATCGAACATTTGGTAATGGACCAAAAGTTCGGGTTCTCTTTCATAGGGATCCCTAATTTTGAACACTTGAGAATGGACTGAAAGTTCGGGTTCCTTTTCATGAGGATCCCTTGATTTCGTGTATAACAAAGAGGGAAGAATACACTGAAATTTTGGGTTCCCTTCTTGGGGATCCCTTGATTTCGTGTATAATAGAGAGGGAAGAGAGAATGGGATGAATAATGAGGCTTAAGAACTCTCTATTTATAGTGTTAGGATTAGGGTTACATAGCTTTGGGAAAAAGCTACATAATCTTGACACAAATGGTCCCTCCCTTTTCTCTCTACATGCCGGCCCCCCCTTTGTGTCAAAAATACCCTCTCAAGTTTGCTATTTTGACTATTTAATTACATATCTACATTTACGTATTAATTAAGGGGCTTTTTAGGTAATATTCGTAATCAAAGGAGGAACATTCTGGAACCATTATGCTTATAATCTATTTATGACACTTCCACATTAAATTAAGAGACTCAATCTTTTAATATAATAGATGTATTAAAGATTTGGACCCACATTTTATCCTCACTAATAAGAAAAAAAACACCCTTTAAATCTAATGGGAAATGATTTGCACACTCTATAATTTTGATTTGCACACTTAAAATATTTGTCTTTTGACATTTGTACCCCTATATTAATTAATGGAGTGTGCAATTTAATACATAAATGATAAATGACACTATAAAATGAGTGTGCAAATCAAATGATGAAGTGTGCAAATTATTTCCCAAATCTAATATGTAGTGTTTCATTGCAATTTTTGCACATATGCTGATTTTTAATGGTGAAAAAGACATGGTTTGTTTGGTTGAAAGGTCAAAACTAAAAATCTCTGTATGTTTACTTATTTATGTTAGGAGACGATAGTAGTTATCCAATAATATATTTTTTCGAGATAACTTTTTTGTTTTGTTTCAAACTGAGTAAGAAATGTTCTGATTTGTACGGGTCAACAATTGAAACGGATGACTTTTACACTGTGTTCTCGAGTTAGAGTTAAGTAAGAAAATGAAAAAGAAAGAGAAGATGTTGTGTTCTCGAGTAACACTTAAGAAGGAAAAAAAAGGAAATGGAATGAAAGTTAAGGTATGTTTGCCGAAATAGGCTTAGGTTGGGGCTAGGGCTTATATTATAAGCCAAAATTGAAATTCGTATTTTTATAAACTTGTTTGGCAAATGGGCTGGGGTTGGGCCTTATTATTACAAAATTACTAAAAATGACATAATTAAATGAATTTTTGGTATGTGTTAGATATTTTTTTTTGGTATATAAGTAATTTATTGTTCAAAAGCATCAGGCTAAAGTTTTTAGCCCCTTTTATGGGGCTGAGGCTTATAGAGACTTATGACTTATAAGCCTTTTCATAAGCCCACGTGACAAACGAGACTTATTTAATAAATCGGCTTATTTTAAAAGCTCAAGCCCCGATAAGCCCCTAAAAGCCCTAACCAAACATAGCCTTGGTGTTTTTTTATTGATTTTTAAAGTAAAGTGTTTCTTCCAAGTTTTGGGAAGAAAATGTTTACTTTACATTCCTTTACTTTTCTTTAATGATAAAACTCAAGAACACATTGTTAGAATGAGTTAACACGAGACGGGTTGACCAGTGAACTACTTTTCTTCCAAAAGTTCCAAATTTTATAAGATGTTTCTTTACAATTAAAATACACTATGAGCAACTTAGACACTTTCCCTATCAAGTCTCCACTAGTCAGCTATTCGCGCGTTGCGACGACGGGTACCCGTATGATTAGAACCTGACCACCCGCTGGAGGTGACGACCAGGAATGGTTTTAGTAGGATTAGTTTTGGGGGTTAGGTTTTTGTTGATTTATGATGACTTGTGAGATGAAAAAAAGGTGTAAAGGTTTGACTTTTATATTGTATATGTTTATGTGATACAACACCCTTAAATTTCAGATAGCAGCGGAAGGTAACCGGGAGTGCTACTTCATAGCACAAAGTACAAGTTATAGAAAACGACATCTAAATGAGACGTTTTGAAAAAATTACACATTCGATATATAATAAAACATCAGGTTTATAGAAGTACAAGGTCCCAAAAGTTTAAACATTTCATAATGTTTTTAAAAGAAATTTTATCAATTGGTAATGATATGTAGAGTCTTCAAAATATCCGTGTGACTTCCATCCGAGTTATATACCTTAAGGACCTGAGATAAAACATGCTAAAATAGTCAACAAACAATGTTGTGTAAAATTCATAGGTTTTATAAATAAGGCAGTGGACCACATAGATTTGTAAATAAAGCAGTTTTGAAGTAAATCACGTAATGTTATAGAAATCAAGTAGTGCTTCAATGAGCAGTTTAGTGGATTACAAGATTTCAGTTATAGTTGACTAATGAAACATATTCAAAAGTCAAAAGCAATTATTATTGCTCTAAGCTCATGACACTGAAATATTAACGTCTCATGCAAACCCTAGTCTTTTAGATTTATGCCCTAAAATTTAATGTTTGGCAAGAACACCTAAGTATTAATTCAAATGTTAAATGCATCCGTTTGACATGGTAATCAGGTGTTACATACCCAGACGGGGATTGTCAGTCCATATAGATCTAGTTACAGCATTTGCGCTTACACAAAGTAATTAATGATTCATGATAGTGGGGACTTAATGTCAATAGGTACTTAGGCAATAATAGTATCAAGATAAACATACAGTTTAAAACACTTGCGTCCATAAGTAAAAGTAAGTTAATTAGCATGTATTTCCTCTAAAAAGTTTAAAACAGTAAATGAGTAAAAGTGGGGCTATGAACTCACCTTTTAGGAAATAAATGGAACAACGCAAATAAAACGTCAAGAATGTCGAGAAGGGTCGTAGATGCAACCTAGAAATAATGATGCGACTTAGGATTTTTAAATATTACGCAAATAAATATAAATAAAGTTTTTATATAGATTTATCATTGTACTTTGGGTTTTCAAGTTTTATAAAACAATTGAGTCTAAATATGTCAAAATTAAGTATTTGTAAGCTCAATACATGTGGGCTGTTAAATTTTTTAGATTTTATCCAACTTCACAAGCCTATATCTCCTAATCCGTAAATGGTCTCGGTTTGGTTTTTACGTCTATACGAAAAGGTAAATGAATCTATTTTTCTGATATGTAGGTCCAACCACTTCGGTTTTTAAAAAAATAATGTCAAATGGTTAATATACTAACAAGTATCGAAACCTGGTTGAATTCCAGTTTACTACTGTCTCGGGAAAACGGCCATATCTCTTAAACCATGAGACCATTAGGGCCGATTCGACTTGGTAATTTTAAGTTAATGTGTCATCTACAAGTTTTTTGTTTACATCAAAGGTGACTTATATACAAATATTTGGAGTTATACTCATTTGAAATCTGATGTACAGTTTCAGACAACCTTTATTGTTTATTTTCTAGTAAATTCCTTGGGTATAGTCACGACGAGTGCTACCCGGGAAAACGAAGCTAAAACACAGGCTTATATCATTATATTTTTCTCTAGTCATCAAAGTCCACAAAGTTTTCCAGAACATCTCTACAACCTACTGGTCTAATTCTGCCCCAAATCAAAAGTTACAAATCCACTTTTATCAAGTTTCTTGTCCCCATTTAATTATGTACAATGCTATATCTTACAAATAAAATAATAGAATGTATAAAATAAATATAAAATCAGAACATAAATAAAATTTATGAATATTTACAAAGAAATTGAGATGAACAAATGAAACAAATATTGTTGGGAATTAAGTTTTTCATTAACTTAGTACCGACAGTGTAATAGTTAATACCGACGGTTATAGTTAGTACCGTCAGTATTAGTTAGAAATAGTTTGTACCGACAGTACAAAATAGTTAGTACTGTTGAATTAGTTAGTACCGTGTAAGAGATATGATTGAGATATATTAGGAAACGATATGTATTAAATGTTGATTGATCTTCTACGCGTTTTGTAAGTCAATTAGGGTTATCCTTGGTCTATAAAAGGATCCCTATGACATTAGAAGAAGATACACATTGATACACATAAACCATATCTCATACACAATATAATCATAGTTAGGAATCTGTAAGTGTTTGACAGATCAATATAAAGTATTAGTTCATATTCTTCTTAGCAATATATATTAGATTCCGCATAATATATTATTGTTCATAGTCATTGTTTCTTCTATAATCATTGTGTAATTATCCATAGTGGTTATAACCCTTACAAAGGCTAGAAGATCTGTTTTGTTTGGGATCTACAAGTGGTATCAGAGCCTTTGAAGAAACTCTGAGTAAGAAGAATCATAAACACATCTGTTTCTAAATCCTTTACATTTCAAAACTTAATCATGTCAGGATCAGAAGATGTCCCTCCACCACCTCCACCTCAAACACAACCACAACAAGTCCCACATACTATGTCAACTGTCAAACTTCCTCTTCTAAAGAAGGGAGAATATGACATCTGGGCAATGAAAATAGAACATTACCTTGCTCATACAGACTATCCCATATGGGAAGTTATACAAAAGGGTAATGGCCCTGTAAGTGTCACCATTGATACTCAATGGGTTTTAAAGGTGTTACCACCCAGAACTGCTGAGGGAATTCTTGCAAGGGAAAGAGAGAGAAAAGCAAGGACTACTTTGCTTATGGCCATACCTGAAGATCACCTTGCAAAGTTTCACAGGATGACTGATGCTAAGGATATATGGGATGCAATCAAGACTAGGTTTGGTGGGAACGATGAGTCAAAGAAAATGCAGAAGTATATTTTGAAGCATCAATTTGAAGGCTTCACAATATCTAACTCAGAAGGACTCCATAAAGGCTATGATAGATTTCAGAATCTTTTAAGCCAACTGGAAGTACATGGTGCTGGAGTATCAACTGAGGATGCAAACCAGAAGTTCCTCATATCTTTACCTCCTTCATGGTCACAAGTCTCCTTAGTCATAAGGACAAAGTAGGGAATTGATGATCTCAGCTTCGATGATTTATACAACAATCTAAGAGTCTTCGAATCTGATATTAAAGGCCTAAATACATCATCTTCCAGTTCACCTAATGTTGCATTTGTTTCTTCAGAAAACACCAACAGTACTAATGATGTTAGTACCACTAGTGGTGTTTCCTCTTCTTCCAAGAACAACTCAAAAAGAGAAACCTCTTCATCTTATACTGACGATTTAATGTACTCATTCTTCTCAAATCAATCCAATGGTCCACAATTGGATCATGAGGATCTGGAACAAATTAATGAATATGATTTGGAAGAAATGGATCTGAAATGGCAGGTGGCCATGATCTCAATGAGACTGAAGAAGTTTTATAAGAAGACTGGAAGAAAATTGCATTTTGATGAAAAAGAACCTGTTGGTTTTGACAAAACAAAGGTTGAATGCTATAACTGCCATAAAACTGGACACTTTGCAGGAGAGTGTAGATCAAAAGGCAGTCAAGATGCAAGGAGAAAAGATGTAGGAAGCTTTGGGTATAAGGTGAAAGATAATGGAAGAAGGCCAGGTAAGAAGGAGGAATCCAATGCATTAGTGACTCTTGATGGTGAAGGAATAGACTGGACAGCCCATGCAGAAGATGAGGACAAAGACTTTGCTTTAATGGCCTTCAACAATGCAAGCTCAGACACTGAGGTAATCTCTTGTTCAAAATGTGTAGAGTCACATTCTAAGCTTAAAAAACTATATAATGAACAGAGAGACCAACTTAGTGATGCAAATGTAGAAATACTGGCTTATTCACAAGGTTTAAAAAAGTAGAAGCTCAACTAGCAACTCATCAAAGTAATCAATTATGGTATGAACAAAAAATTAGGTATATGAAAATAGACCTAGATGATAAAACTGATGTTTTAACATATCACAAAAAGTTATTAGCAGATGCTCTTAAGGAAAAAGAAGATTTAAAAACCAAGGTTGAAAAATGGCATAATTCTTCAAAAAATCTAAGTAAACTGCTAAATACTCAAATGAGTGCAAGTGATAAGTTTGGGCTAGGGTATGGAGATTACAGGTTTGATGGGATCCTAAGCTATGAGAATGAAGTTTTGCAGAGTGTGTTCATGAATAAGGAAAGTAGTACAGATGACAGCACACTAAATGATAGGTTTACCCTAACTAATGGAATGCATGTTGTTCCCCCTCCAATGATAGGGAACTACATGCCATCCGGACCTGATGTTGAGATTGATGAATCTTAATTTACCTATGGTCCAAAACAACCCTAATCTAGTGACTCTGAAACTAGAACCAGTAATTTTGACTCTTGTGAGTCAAATTCAAATGAAGAAACTCCTGACTGTTTGCCTCAACCAGTAGAAACTGAACCCAATGTTGCGAGTACACCAAAAGTGTGGACAAATGCTCCTATCATAGAGGAGTATGAATCAAATGATGAGTGTATGTCTACACCTTCATCAGACCAGGCACAACCTAGGGAAAATGTTAAAGAACACAAAACAAGTAGTCAAAATCCCAGGGTTAATAAGCAAGATTTAAATGGGTCAAAGTCTACAAGGTTAGGTTTGGGTTGTGGTAGCACTAGAAAGGGATGTTATGTTTGTGGTAGTTTTAGTAATCTCATAAGAGATTGTGACTTTCATGAAAAGAGAATGGCTAAACTAGCTGCAATGAACAAAAACATGTCAAAAAGTGGTAATCAAAAAGAAAATAGGCCAATATGGAACAATGTACAAAGAGTTAATCACCTAAATCAGTTTGTTCCAACAGCAGTACTAACAAGATCTGGCAAAATTCCATTTAGCACTGCCTGAACTAGCGGTACTAACCATGTTAATACCGCTAAACAAAATGTTAATACCGCTAGACCAAATTCTAGCAGACAGTCGGTACCTTCTAGAACTGCTAGAAAAGTTAGTACTGAGCGTACTAAAGTGAATGATATTACAAAACATGTTTTTAACAATGTTCATTCACCAACTAAAAGGCCATTTTTAAAATCAACAGCACTTAAAACCAATTTTTCAAAACCAAAAGTTACTATTGCTAGGGATAAAGCAGTTAGTGTTGTTGGGGGAATTAGGAAAACTGCTGTTAAGGCCTCATCAAGTTGTATTTGGAGACCAAAGAGGTACTATGTGAGTACTTTCTCCAAATACAATAGTGGATCATGATCTAGACATTATTATATTCGAAAAGATCCACTAGGCAGACCTAAGTCAGCAATGGCTTGGGTCCCTAAGAGAAACTAAATTTCTCTTCTTTCATGTGCAGGATGATCTACAAAGAGCTTTGAAGAACAAAGGTATAGTTGATAGTGGATGAACCCGACACATGACTGGCAACAAAGGCTACCTGGTTGACTATCAAGATTTTAATGGAGGACCAATTGCTTTTGGATGTAGCAAAGGCCAGATCACTGGCAAAGGCAAAATAAGAACAGGAAAGTTAGATTTTGATGATGTATGCTTTGTGAAAGAACTACAACGGTTCAATCTCTTTTCTGTCTCACAAATGTGTGTCAAAAAGAACAAGGTTCTTTTTACTGACACTGAATGTCTTGTGTTGTCTCCTAATTTTAAGTTACCTGATGAAAATCAAGTATTACTTAGAGTCCCAAGACAACATAATATGTACAGCTTCAATTTAGAGAACTTTATTCCTTCTGAAGGGTTAACTTGTTTGATTACAAAGGCTACAACTTATGAATCTAACAAATGGCATAGGAGGCTTGGTCATGTCAGTTTCAAAAACTTAAACAAACTTGTGAAGGGAAACCTTGTGAGAGGTCTACCTTCCAAGATTTTTCAGAATGATCACACTTGTGTTGCTTGTCAAAAGGGAAAGCAACACAAGGCCTCCTGCAAGGCCAAAGTAGTGAGCTCAATCAGCCAACCCTTATAGCTATTGCATATGGACTTATTTAGACCCATATCTGCAAGGAGCATAAATCATAAGACATATTGCCTAGTAATCACTGATGATTTTAGCCGGTTTAGTTGGGTATTCTTCTTAAGAACTAAGGATGAAACTAGTGGAATCCTTAAGGACTTCATAAGACAAATAGGAAACCAATTAGACAAAAAGGTTAAAACAATTAGGTGTCATAATGGAACAGAATTCAAGAATAGGGAAATGATTGAATTATGTGGGTTAAAAGGGATCAAGAGGGAATATAGTAATGCCAGAACTCCACAATAAAATGAAGTTGCTGAGAGGAAAAATAGGATCCTTATTGAGGCTGCTAGAACTATGTTAGCAGATTCATTTTTACCTAACAATTTTTGGGTTGAAGAAGTTAGTACTGCTTGCTATGTCCTTAATAGGGTATTAGTGACCAAACCTCAAAATAAGACCCCTTATGAGCTTATAACTAGTAAATTACCTATCATAAGTTATATAAGACCTTTTGGGTGCCATGTGACCATCTTGAACACCCTTGACCACCTGGGCAAATTTAAGGAAAAGGCTGATGAAGGTTTCTTAGTTGGGTATTCCCTCAATTGCAAGGCATTTAGGGTATATAATTTAGAAACCAAGAAAGTTGAGGAAAACCTGCATGTCAAATTTCTTGAGAATAAACCTAATGTTATAGGCAAAGGACCTACATGGCTGTTTGATCTTGATTACTTAACTGATTCTATGAATTATCAGCCTGTAACTGCAGAGAATAGAGCTAACAAATCTGCAGGTCCAGAAGAAGCTAACCATTATGCAGGTACACAAGATTCACCTGTAGCAGGGACTACTGAATTGAATGATGAATCTGCTCAAGAGCACTGTATTTTGCCAATATGGTCTTTTTATACCTCAACAATCAAGAGCTCAGAAGTGCAATCTAATGAAAAAGAGCCCAATGAGGATGTTGTTTTAAAAAGAAATGAGGATCTAGAAGAGCAAGTAGATCAAGTCTTTTTGGATGAGCTTAAACAACTCAAGAGACAAGAAACGGAGGCACATGATGTAGGTGAGGCTCTAAGAAAGGACTTTTCTCAAGGAATAGAGGATTTACTTCATCAGGCAGGTGCTGCTAAAGCTACCAGTACTAACAAAGTTAGTACTGATGGTCCATCAGTTAGTACTGCCAGCCTAATAATTAGTACTCATGGACCAAATCCCTATGAAGATGATTCTCAAATACATGCTCTTGAGGATATCTATAATAATCCTAGTGATGGGATCTTCTCCAATGCATCCTATGATGATGAGGGTACAGTGGCTGACTTCACAAATCTGGAAACAACTGTGAATGTTAGTCTTATTCCCACATCAAGGATTCACACCATTCATCCTACCACTCAAATACTTGGAGATCCATTTTCAGCAGTTCAAACAAGGAGAAAAATGAGCAAGAGTTCTGAATCTCATAATTTTGTTAGTTACATTCAAAAGCAAAGGAGAAATAATCACAAAGATTTCTAGCACTGCCTGTTTGCTTGCTTTCTATCTCAAGTTGAACCCAAAAAGATATTGGATGCACAAGAAGATGAAAGTTGGGTAGATGCAATGCAAGAAGAACTGTTGCAGTTCAAGATTCAGAAGGTATGGATTCTTGTAGACTTGCCTAAAGGGAATAAGACAATTGGACTAAAATAGGTCTACAGGAACAAAAAGGATAAAAAAGGTGTAGTGGTTCGAAATAAGGCAAGATTAGTTGCACAGGGTCATAGGCAAGAGGAAGGCATAGACTATGATGAGGTTTTTGCTCCTGTGGCAAGGATTGAAGCTATTATGATATTTTTAGCCTTTGCCTCCTATATGGGGTTCATAGTCTATCAAATGGATGTGAAAAGTGCCTTTTTGTATGGAACAATAGATGAGGAGGTTTATGTAACTCAACCTCTTGGTTTTATAGATCCTATGTACCCCAAGAAAGTTTACAAAGTTGTGAAAGCTTTATATGGTTTACATCAAGCTCCCAGAGCTTGGTATGCAACTTTATCTAATTTCTTGTTGAAGAATGGATATAGAAGAGGAGCTATAGACAAGACTTTGTTCATAAAGAAGGACAAAAAGGATATCACCCTGGTGCAAGTGTATGTGGATGATATTATTTTTGGATCAACAAAGAAGTCTTAGTGTGATGAGTTTAAAGCTTTAATGAAGAGAAAGTTTTAGATGAGCTCAATAGGAGAACTTACCTTCTTTCTCGAATTACAAGTCAAACAGAAGGGAGATGGTATTTTCATTAGTCAAGACAAGTATGTTGCTGAAATCTTGAAGAAATTTGATTTTATGAATGTTAAGACTGCTAGTACTCCAATTGAAACTCAAAGGCCTTTGACTAAGGATGCTGAAGCTACTGATGTAGATGTATATTTGTATAGATCCATGATTGGCTCTTTAATGTACTTAACTGCTTCAAGGCCAGACATTATGTTTGCAGTATGCAATTGTTTGAGATTTCAAGTCACACCTAAGACCTCCCATCTCAATGCTGTCAAGAGGATATTTAGGTACCTCAAAGGCAAACCCAACCTAGGCCTTTGGTATCCTAGAGTCTCACCTTTTGATTTAGAGGCCTATTCAGATAGTGATTATGCTGGTGCCAATCTTGACAGGAAATCTACAACAGGCGGTTGTCAATTTCTTGGCAGGAGACTTATATCCTGGCAGTGTAAAAAGCAGACAATTGTGGTTACTTCTACTACAAAGGCAGAGTATGTTGCTGCTGCTAGCTGCTGTGGATAAGTTTTGTGGATTCAAAATCAAATGTTGAACTATGGGTTTAACTTTATGAACATAAAGATCCACATTGATAATGAAAGCATAATCTGCATAGTGAAGAATTCAGTGTTTCACTCAAAAACTAAGCATATTGAAATCAGGCATCATTTCATAAGGGATGCTTTTGAGAAAAAGCTAATTCAAGTCCTCAAGATACATACTGATAACAATGTAGCTGATCTACTAACGAAGGCATTTGATGCAGGCAGTTTCCAGTTCTTGATTGTCTCTATTAGAATGATGAATCCATAAGCTGCATTAGTTAAGGGGAGGCAAAATGATGAATTAAATAGATTGCCAGGGTTTTAGAGAGTCATTGGAAAGCGACTTGAATGGTACTGAAGAACTCTTGTTGTCAAAAATATTCATTTTTTGGTTGATAAAAGTTAGTACCGTTAGTGCAAAGTTAGTACCGCTGGGCAAAGATAGTACCGCTAAAGAACCGTTAGAGAAAATACCGCCAAGGGTCTAAAGTGTAAATTGTGACGGTTTCTTCATTTTTAGGTTTGCTAAACCTATATAAACCCATCTCAATCGCACACTTATGTCATATAATCTCTCTTTATCGCTCTCAACTTACAAGCCCTAATCTGCAATCATCGACGTACATTGAATCTCTGAAAATGGTTGCTCTCGAATCTTGCCCGAAGCACAACATGGTCGCATACTTAGAGAAGACTGACGGGAATACTGAATTTCATGAAGTGATTGACTTTCTCAAGCGAAGCTACATTCATCATGCTCTCACTATAAGTCCAGTTGTATCTACTATATTTATCGAACAGTTTTGGACATCTGCTAAATCTAAAATAGTCGACAATGTTAGATATATCAATGCCAAAGTAGCTGGCAAGCCTATCACTGTCTCAGAAGCATCAATAAGAAGTTCTCTTCTTTTTGATGATGCTGATGGGATAGATTCTTTGAATAATCAGGCCATATTTGATGCTATCCAATCCATAGGGTATGAGGGAGACCTTACTGTTTTAACCTTTAACAAAGCTTTGTTTTCACCACAATGGAGGTTTCTCTTTCACACCATGAATAATTGCATAAGCTCAAAAAGCACATATTTGGATCAAATTCCCACAAATATTGCAACTGCAGTGATTTGTCTAACCACCCATCAAAAGTATATCTTTTCAAAATTAATCTTTGATGGTATGATTAGACACTTGGATGCAAAGAAAAAGTTTGTGATGTATCCCAGATTCATCTCAATCTTTTTAGGTACACAACTTAAGGATATACCTATCCCAGTTGACCACTTCCCTATTCCTGCCCTCACTTCTAAAGTTTTCTCTTTCATGGTCAAAAAGGGCAAACATTTCTCAGGGAAGGTTACATCTTTGTTTCCATCTATGTTGGTACAACCAATAGAGGATGCAGGAGAAGGTTCAGATAGACCATCTGCACCACAACCCACACCTTCTCCTCCTCAAGCAAGTGAGGCTCCAGATGAGCCACAGCCTGGCCCATTACCATAATCCACACCCTCTCCCCCTCACCAACCTGCAAACCCCTATGAGCCTATGCCTGACCCAACCCCCAGTCTTATAACTCCTATCCCTGATTCCATCCCACAATGTGATGGTGGGAATACTGGTGCTCAGTCCTCTAATGATAGATCTCTCTCAGGGAGTGAGGATGGACTGACCCTCCAGAGTCTACATGATCTTTGTATGTCTTTATGTCAACAGGTCACAACTTAAGCTATAGAGATTAAAGCTTTAAAGGCTCAGGTCAAGAAACTCAAGAAGAAAGCCAGACCAGTTATAAATCACCACAAGGCATGGATAAGGGCTACCAGGATGAAAAAGAGGCAGGGAGTATTCAAACAGGGGAGGAAGGTTGTCAAATATTCAAAAGGAGGACCATCTGCACACAAAGATCCAGCCTTTGAGGATATTAAGGATGATTTTGAGGATCTTTTGGATGATGCTATGGACTATCAAAGAACTGAGGAGGTTAAAGATAAGGATAGTACTACTCTACATCAAGGTACCGGGCAAGAAAAAGTTAGTACGGACAGAGCAAGAGAAGGTACCGACGCCCAAAAAGTTAGTACTGACACCCAAAAAGTTAGTACTGACAGTACTAAACTTAGTACTGACCAAGTTGAAGAAGGTACTGCTGAGCCAGGGGATGAACAAACACCTACTCCAACAACTCCAACAACTACAACTGCAACATTTGGAGATGATGAAACTATTGCCAAAGTCCTTCTCAACATGAGTCAAGCAAGAGCAGTTACAAGAGAAAAAGAGAAAGGGGTTGAACTGAGGGAAGTTGAAGATACTAAAAGGACAAGGCCTACTTCAACTAGATCCATCTTGACCTTAAAGCCTCTACCAAAGATTGATCCCAAAGATAAAGGGAAAAAGAGGATTGAAGAAGATGTTGAATCTGGCACTGAATCAGATGAGGTCACTATAGTTGAAAAGAAGTTTAAACAGCTTACTGCTGATGAAGAGCTTACAAGAAAGATTCAAGAGGATTGGGAAGCAAAGGAAGAAAAGAAAAGATTAGCTGAAGAAGAAGCTATCAATGCTGCCCTGGTGCAAGAACTAGATGATGTTAAGGCAAGAATTGAAGCTGATAGACTTCTTACTCTAAGGCTTCAAGAAGAGGAAAGAGAGCAGTTCACCATAGAAGAAAGAGCAAAGTTTCTACATGATACTATTGCAGCTCAGGGAAGGTTTCTTGCAGAACAAAGATCAGCTGCAATCAGTAGCAAACCACCTACCAAAACTCAACTAAGAAATCAGATGATCACATATCTGAAGCATGTAGATGGGAAGAAACATGCAAATCTAAAGAATAGAAAATTTGATGACATTCAGGCTCTTTATGAAAGAGTTAAAAGATTTAATGACAGATTCCTTCATGGTCCACTTAGAGGTGTACACAAGACTTCAAAGAAGAGGGATGATCAAGAATCTTTTAAGGATAAAGAGAGTGCAGAGGTACCTGCTAAGGCAGATGTGACAGAGCAGGTTACTAAGAAAAGGAAGGGTGGTCATATTAAGATGATGGCAAGGAAAAAACCAAGACCACAACAAGTTGATGAGGATGATGATGAGCTAAAGTTAAGTTTGGTAATAACACCAGATGAATATAAAGAAGTTGACTATGAGATACTTGACAGGAAATATCCTATAATTGAGTGGAAATATGAGTTTATTACAACTAAACCAGAATATGATGAATCTAAAGGAGTTGAATAGGTAAACCTGAATGTGGTGATAAGGAGTAATGGACAAAGAAGACACTTCAGTACTTTGATGAGGGTACTGTCAGTATTTGATAGAGAAGACTTGAATGCTATCTATCACCTAGTGATGAACAGATATTTGAATGACATTCCTGAAGGATTTGATAGGATATTTTGGGGAGACTTGATGATTATGTTCAATCAAGGTGATGCAAATGAGTTTTGGAATACTCAACAAGAATAGAAGATAGTATGTTGGAAGCTGCATAACTCTTCAGGGGTACATACTTTGATGACTGAAACAGGATTGGTCATTCACATGCTGGTAGAGAACAAGTATCTATTAAAGAAAGAAGTATTGTTACAAATGCTAAAGCTCTAGTTAGAATCTGAAGAAGATAGTACAATGGCTTTGGAATTGATAAGGTTTGTCAAGAAGCAAATTGCAGAATTAGAACTTGACAATTCTGATGGAGATGAGAAGTGAATGGACATAAGAAGGGTTTGAGTGTTGGCTAACCATCACACAACAAATGGTATTCAGTTCACCATGCTTAACAGGCATAAGGACTGGCTAGTCCATAAGCAAACGGCTTATGGTAAAGACTTCTCAAATCCGTTTATATGGTTAACAGCTTTCCAATAAGTTGTATGGTTATCAACTCACCATATCTATGTTTGTGAAGAGTTGGCTAGCCCACAAGGTTATGGTTTGTGGTAAAGGCAGTTGAAAATCCATTTATATGGTTGATAGTTTACCAAAAACTGGATGGTATTCAACTTACCAATGATTCATGTTCAGAAAGTTGAACTGGTTACTAGTCCACCAGGGTGATGTCATGATTCTACCAAAGGATTAGCTAGCCCAAAAGCAAACGGTTACTTGGTAAAGGCTTCATCAAATCCATTGATAGCTGGTGATTTGCTAAAAATCATATGGTTATCAATGTACCATGGTTTATAACCTAAATATTGGCTACTCTAAAGTTAATGGCTAACTGGTAAAGAGACATCAAATCCATTAAATTTTCAATGATTCACCTCTCACATGAGTTAACACACCTGGAAGTGATGAGAATAGTATAAAACTTTATGATTTGATGTATATTTTGTCAATGTTGCTGCTCATATGATGCTGAAAAGATGATGCTGAAAAGAGTTGTTGTGTTGCTGAAAAGAAAGGTTGCAGATAAAGAAGGATAGATGAACAGAGTAAACTCAAGATCATTAAAGATAAAGATTTGACAAGAGTATTTGAATACATCCTCCAGGACGTTCAAGGAAAGACAAACGAAGAAACATGAAAGTTAACAAGTGAACATCATGTTTAGGGGAGGATTGTTGGGAATTAAGTTTTTCATTAACTTAGTACCGATAGTGTAATAGTTAGTACCGACGGTTATAGTTAGTACCGTCAGTATTAGTTAGAAATAGTTTGTACCGATAGTACAAAATAATTAGTACTGTTGAATTAGTTAGTACCGTGTAAGAGATATGATTGAGATATATTAGGAAACGATATGCATTAAATGTTGATTGATCTTCTACGCATTTTGTAAGTCAATTAGGGTTATCCTTGGTCTATAAAAGGATCCCTATGACATTAGAAGAAGATACACATTGATACACATAAACCATATCTCATACACAAAATATAATCATAGTTAGGAATCTGTAAGTATTTGACAGATCAATATAAAGTATTAGTTCATATTCTTCTTAGCAATATATATTAGATTCCGCATAATATATTATTGTTCATAGTCACTGTTTCTTCTATAATTATTGTGGAATTATCCATAGTGGTTATAACCCTTACAAAGGCTAGAAGATCTGTTTAGTTTAGGATCTACAAATATCTTACAAGAAATAATTAAAGATAAGCTACAATCAATCAACCGAACTTGTACTAGCTTAAATTTCACCCAACCAAATCTTGTAAGAAACCTTTTTAGACTATGTTGAGCATAACCATTAATCCTTTAAACACTTCACTATCACCTTTGAATATGATGCTTATTAAGATGTCTTGAAAAGTTTTAATCAAGGAACTAGAAAACCACCACTTCAACCCAACTAGTGAATATCTAATAAACTTGCAAGAACCTTATGACCACTTGTATGACTTTATGAGTCTTTACTTTAACCCTTAAAAAACCATGAAAAACAAAACCCTAACCCTTGAATAATGATGTTTTGAAGAGATTTAACACTAAAGTCTTAATTAACACATGAAACTTTCAATCTTGATGATATTTTAACTAGTAAAAACTGATAAGGAAGGGGTGTTGGTGTGCTTATTATAGAGGAGGATTTTTGAGTTTTCTTTTCTTGATGTTATCTATGTAAAGTGATTAAGTGAAGTATGAAGGTATTAGATCAAGGCATGCAAAAGCCATCAACTATGTGTCCGACTAACAAGAACAACTCACACAATGCACTAGAAAGTTAACCAACTCATGGACACTTGTCCATGAGTATTGTAACATTTCTTAATTTCAAGTCATTTTACGACTCCAATTATTCTTCACTATTTATTTTAGTCAAATACGTGTTTACTTTTAATTTAACTTTTAAGCTAAATCGCGTAGACTAGAAATAATCATTTAACGTAAACGGTCACCA